>PKML01002721.1:969262-1014261 GCA_002933935.1 Eutrema yunnanense
AAAAAAAAATAATTATAGCGAAACAATCTATCAATAGCTCTCAAAATGTATTACAACATTGATCTTGCCATGTATTCATTATGGGTTCCTCGACCGTGGTATAGAATTAAAATACATGGGCTTTTATTTATTTTCAAGCCAAGCCCATCTATATATATATATATATATATATTTTATCAAATTGGTTATATAGAGGTGAGGAATTAGAATTCATTTTCCTTATATGATTGTATTCCTTTTTTAAATTTCCTTAATCAAAATAGAAATTTTTTTATCTCATTTTTTAAACTTTTATTCTTTTTAAAATTGAGCTTTTAGGATAATTTTTGGTTTAATTTTTCTTTGTTTACTTTCTTTTTTATGATGTCAATCTATTGTTTTATTGCTTTATTATATACATAATTTTTTTTCATTTTTTAAAAAAACTTTATGATAAATTTTATTAATTTAAAAACAACTTTTATTTTCCTTTTTGCTAACTTTATTTTTAGGATTAAGTCTAAATTATATTTTTTCCTTTATTGTTAATATTATGTGTCAAAACTTTAAGATAAATTTCTTTAATCTAAAAACAAATTTTATTTTCCTTTATTTGCTACCTTTACTTTTATGATTAAGTCTAGATTATAATTTTTATTTATTGTTAATATTATGTATCAAAAACTAATTGATAATTTTTTGTACACGTGTCAAAATCTAATAGATTAACTCGACACGTGTCGCGATCTTGCGAATTACTAACTTTGAATCATTCTCTTTTCTAATGGATTAACTCGACACATGTCGCAATTTTGCGAGTTACTAATTTTGAATCATTCTCTTTTATATAATAAGATATTATGTGTCAAAATCTAATTGATAAATTTTTACACATGTAAAAATCTAATGGATTAACTCGACACGTGTCGCGATCTTGCAAGTTACTAACTTTGAATAATTCTCCTTTATATATATAGATATAGATATTAATAATTTTCATTTTTTAAGTTTTATTTTGTCATAATGGAAAGGATTATAAACTTTTAAGTTTGGTCGTATATTAATAATTTTCCTTTTAAGTTTAGAGTATATTTATAATTTTCCCTTTTTAATTTTGGTTGTGGTTGTAGATTATAACCTTTTAAGTTTTCTTTTGTCACTTTCCTTTATTATAAGTTTTCTTTAGTTATTCTTGTTTTTTCTTTTTTAAATAAGTTTTCTTTANCTTGTTTTTTCTTTTTTTAAATAAGTTTTCTTTACTTATTCTTTTTTCTCTTTTTGTAATATTGCTTTTTTTAGTTTAACATTTTTTTAATATTTACTTTAATTCATTTTTACTTTTTTAATTAAATTGACACATGTCAAGATCTAAATTAATAAATGTGACATATGTCACGATCTTGTGAGTTATAATTATCATATGTGTCACACTCACGTCGAGGGATCCAACTTTATATAATAAGATATAATAATGCTATTGGTAATGTTATAAAATACAATTAGAGCGGGTATTTACAGGTCGTATAACGAGTCGAGTAACAAGACGGTATGAAACAAAATTGATACCCGATACACGATCCTTATCCACAGATAATAGAATTATGATACATTTTACCCGACTCTTAAGTTACAAGTACCTTTTTTTGAAGACGCATACGAGTGGGATAACGGATCGAAGACGGGTACCAGATATTAGTGTCCAGCCCTAAGTAGAGGGGTTCAAGTTAAATATAGATATTGAATCTTGCCATTGGTAGCTCATTTGAGTTAGTGACTGATCTGGTCAAAACCTTTTTTTTTTTGGATTTCACAAACCAAAGGTTCGACACATACCCTCAATCAATTCATCGTTCGACTTTATTTTTTAATTGGGCCATAGCCCATTAACTTATTGATGACGACTTACTTTAAATCAAAATTTTTTTTTTGTCCATCTTGGTGTAGTTGATATCCATTTAATTTTGTAAGAAAGTGGATTAATTAATTAGAAACCATCCATCCATACCGAACCATACCAAAGTATAGATGGATTTAATACAGTAGTTATTTTGGCGAGTCTAGTAATCATTGATGATGGGTTAATTGGACAAAAAGTTTGGGAACAAAACAACAACTTAATTCAATGAAATTAAGTCGGGCTAACGAGTTAGAAGTTATTATGGACCGAAATTAGAAGCCCAATTAATAAAGAGTTTGGTTCGTATAAATGCTAGCCAAGGTTTAGGGTTTAGGAAGTTGTTTCGTTCTCCGCTAATCTCGACGACACGGCCGGGCGTTTCCGACCTCTCTCTCGTTCGGTACGGTGTTTATAATCTCTCTCCGACTCCTTTTTTTTCTTTTTCTAATCGATCTCTTTCTCTTAATATTTCTGTCTTCTCACATGGAAATATGGTTTATCTCCGCGTCAATCAACCTATTTCGGTAGTTTTGATAGTTTGTTTGGGCGTTTTTTCAAAGAATCTGATTTGAATGTTTCTTATGTTTGTTTGTAGAAAAAAAAATGTCCAGCTCAACGCGGAATGATCTGCAATCGGAGGAAAAAAATTCATATCACACTCCGGCGAGTGTAGTAATCATTGAGCCACCTCCAGAAAGCAGAAGTATTGTCGAGAATACGGCTCTTTTGGTTTCCAAAAGTGGGTTGTGGTTTGAGAGCAGGTTCATGGCGGATGATGCGAATAATACAATATTCAGCTTTTTGAGGAACTCAGACCCTTATCACGCATTTTACCAGCACAAGCTTACTGAATATAGAAATGCTCAGAATCAAGATATTCAACCTGTTGCTCCAGCTATTACGTGTCCTGAAGGGATCACGCTCAAGGAGCTTGGTATTATTAAGCTCACAGCGCAGTTTGTGGTGCGGTATGGGATGCAGTTCTGGCTGGATTTGATGACTAGAGTGATTAATGACCCTCAGTTTGCGTTTACTGATAGCAGGTTCAGTTTTTTCAGCCGGCTTATTGATGCATATGCGAGAGTATTGAGGCCTTACAAAAAGCTGCTGAAGAATCCCGGTGCCGTTCTCGAGGGTTTTTTCAATCTTCTTGAAGGTGAAAAGGAAAAGCAGGAGGAGGGCGTGGAGATGCATGCTTTTGTTGGTGGTCTTGACTATTTTGCTCACAAGCAGGATAAAGAGTTGTCACCACGCGGACACTTTTCAACGATGATGAACCCACCAACCCAAATGCAGTCTTTTATGCATGATGCTCCAGCTACTGATCCATTCAGGGATCCGCTTCCTGAACCTCCCACTTTTCCATTGACCTATCCTGAAGGGATCACGCCCAAGGAGCTTGGTATTATTAAGCTCACTGCGCAGTTTGTGGTGCGGTTTGGGGAATATTTCTGTGATGATTTGATAGAGATTGATGACCCTCAGTTTGAGTTTATGAAGAGGAGAACTGATAGGTATTATTTTTTCTATCTGCTTGTTGGTGCGTATTCGAGAGTAATAATGCCTTGCCAAAAGCTGGGGAAGCCCTGTGCTTGCTTGGAGACTGTTCTTGAGGGTTTTATCAATCTTATTCGAGGGGATAAGCAGCAGGAGGAGGGAGTGGAGATGGCCATGATTGGTTTGCATGATTTTGTGGGTGGTAATCACTATGTTGTTAACAGGGAGGATGAAGAGTTGTCATCACCTGGACACAACGTTTCAACACAAATGCAGTCTGTTGTGCCTGATGCACCAGCCACTGCTGATGCAAAACGTTATTTTCAGACTCAACCTCTCAACCTCGATGGGATCACGTTCACGCTCAAGGAGCTTGATATTATGAAGCTCACAGCGCAGTTTGTGGGTGTTTATGGGGTGTCTTTTGAGCGGGATTTGATGGAGAGAGTGACTATGAACCCTCAGTTTGAGTCTCAGTTTCAGTTTATGAAGTCGACTGATAGCAGGCACGATTTTTTCGTTTTGCTTGCTCTTGCGTATTCAAGATCGGAAAAGCTGAGGAAGAATGGTGCTAGTAGTGCGACCGTTGTTGAGGATTTTATCAATCGTCTTGGTCAAGTGCCTGAAAAGGAAAGATTAGAGATGTGTTTTGAGTATTTTGCTTACGACTGGCAATTTCCACCTGGAAACCTTCCAATGGTGATGAACCCTCCACCACGAATGCAGTCTTCACTGGGATCTCAGTTTTCTCCTGGACCTGGAATGTCTCCTCCTCCACCACTGCCTCTACCGGAGGAACCAGAGCCAAAGAGACAAAAGTTTGGCGAGTCAGCACTTGTTTCAGAAGACCAGTTTCATGCTCAAGCTCGGGTAAATGTTTTGTTGGGGTTGTTCCAGTCTTTCTTTTTGTCTCTTTCGTCTGACTTGACTTGACTTGTTTCTAATTAGCAGTCGTACTTTTTCAGGGTTCGTCTACCATCAGGGTTTCTGTTCCAAGCGTCGACGATGGACGAGTCATTGAGAACCCAGTGCGGTCGTTATCGGAAAACGTGGCAAGTTTGAAGGAGAAAATATCGGGGGAGATCCAAATTCCAGCAAACAAGCAGAAGTTAAGTGGAAAAGCCGGATTTCTAAAGGACAGCATGTCACATTACAATGTGGGAGGAGCAGGAGAAACCCTAACACTGTCTTTGTGAGAACATCGCAGGGAAGTGCTTTTTGGATTTAAGTAACTCTTCTTTTTTTGAGAGAGAGATATTTAAAAATATATGTGCTGACTTAATTTTTTTGGATCGTCAGCCAGTCCTGAGACAAGGTCTCAAATCTTATTTTGAAACTCCTGTGAAAATTTTAAATTATACATTTTTACTAATTGGGTCTTTTAAAACAGTTATTGAATTTTAAATTCTATTTGTCAGTTTTTTTTTTGGTTCAACAGGTACTTTCCATTAATATTGAGAAATTGCATAGTCACAATGTAAATCAACTGAAATTACAAAAGGCACGTGATGGCGAAAATAAAGTAAAATAGATTAATAGATTAGTCCACCTAAAATATCTTCTGTTATGAACCGAGTTTATCTTGATACTTGGGCCTTAATTGAGCCTATGGTATTGAAGAAGAAGATCCAAGCCCGATTTTATCTAAACCTCAGCTTATTTACATTTTATGCCATTGTCTCTTACGATCATGTATAACTTTTAGTTTCACTCTTTCTCTGTACACAGACATGAAAGAAATTATCAATTAAACTCTCTATTTCCTTCTCTTCTTCTGATTCTCACCTCCTATCTGGGCGAAGAAATTGGCGCATGCCCAGATAAATCTTCTGTGTATCGATCTATTAGGGTTCAGATGGGTAGGAAAAAGAAATCTAGGGCCGAGGAAGATGAGATTGATGATGCGCCATCTTGTAAGAGAAGCCTTTACGAGGCATTTCGGATTTATCTGCTCTTTCTCTCGCGTAATTTAGGGTTTATCAGGGACTTCAATTTTGTTGCTACTTAACCTATTTGGGAATCGGTTTGATTTATCATATGATTCTGAGAAATTAGTTGGATTGTACTTTCATAATTTCATTGTCCTAATCCTTTGTTAATTTGTGTTCTGATGTCTGAATTCGAAACACTACCTTGTCAATAGTCAATGTTACCTTTGCTTATTCGGTATCCGAATGGCCAAAAAGATTGCTTCAAGCAAGTCCCCTTGGGTTACCTTTTCTTCTTAGATTTTCCCGGAAACCACAGAAATGGATGAATCAAACTAATCTCTCTTTTACGTACTCAAGGTTATTGGAGTTGAAAGAACAGCTACTCCACAGGAAATTAGGAAAGCATATCATAAATTGGCATTGCGGCTTCACCCAGATAAAAACCAGGATGATGAGGTTAGAAACTCTTTTCTTGCCCTCTATCCTTAAGTTTTTTTTTGTTTTGATGGAAATGCTACTCTTGTGTTTTGTTACAGGAAGCTAAAGAGAAATTCCAGCAGTTGTAAAAAGTTATGTCGATTCTTGGCGATCAAGAGAAAAGGGCAGTCTATGATCAAACTGGCTCAGTTCATGATGCTGTGAGTCTCTGTTTCTTTGAATTTCTCCTTCTTTTTTTTCCCTTTTTAAACGGCCATAGCAGTTTCAGAATTTAACCTTTTGTATTTTCCATTTTTGGTACATTTTTTGATGGTTTTGCTGGCCCAATCACGTAACCCAGTCTCTTTTACTACTTCCTTTGTTTGTTCAGTTTGACTGACAAAACAAAGCTCTGAGATTTCTCAAAATTGGTTATTTTCCGTAGGATCTTTCTGGCGATGCCTTTGAGAACTTGCGGGATTTCTTCCAGGCCATGTACAACAAGAAGGTAGCAGCAACTTATTCAATTGATACCTTTCTGGAATTTGTACACATCTGTTCTGCTGCCTACACTAATTCGATTTTATGTCCCTGCTGATTTAGGTCACCGAAGCAGATATTGAAATGTTTGAGGCAAGCTACAGGGGATCTGAGTCAGAGAAGAAAGACTTAATTGAGCTGTTCAACAATTTTAAGGGTAAAATGAACAGGTAATTCATCATCCTTCATTTTCGGTTTTGTTGAGGTTGTGAGATTGGATTATGTATATATTTCCTTCCCAGGCTATTCTGCTCAATGCTTTGCTCGGACCCCAAGCTTGACTCACACCGTTTCAAAGACATTCTTGATGAGGCCATTGCAGCAGGTAGTCTATCTTGCTGTAAATCGTATATATTCTTTTCTTCTAACAAATCATTGACGTTACAAAATGAGTTTTCCTTGTATTTGAACATGGATGAATGTTAATATAGCAATGGAATTGATGTTGTAGTGCCTTCGCCAATTAAAGGATTAGTGTAAAATGTACCCTTACCCTTGAGTGTATTGTGTATTCCAACTGGTTTCCTTTTCAGGAGAAGTGAAATCAAGCAAGGCATTTGAGAAGTGGGCAGGGAAAATTTCAGAAACGAAGCCGCCCACCAATCCAACCAGGAAGAGGCAGAAGTAAAGTCTCTGCCGCTGTTTCAAATTAGTTCCACCACTCAACTTGACCTTGTTGTGACCACCTCGCTTCCCTTCAATTTGCATATACTTGTAGGTCAGCAAAAGACTCAGAGACAGATCTTGCCTTGTTGATTTCGCAGCGAATGGATGAGAGGAAAGGGAAGGTGGATTCGATGTTTTCATCACTCATCTCTAGGTATGGTGGTGATGCGGAAGCAGAGCCCACTGAAGAAGAATTTGAAGCTGCCAAGAGAAGGATCGAAAGCCGGAGATCATCCAAGAAGTCGAAAGGAAAGTAAAGGTCACAGACAGAGTTGTCTCCTAGTACTGGTGTTTGTCATTGGAGAAGAATGTTCAAGCTGCGTAACTGTGTTTTCAAATTGGATCAGTGTTCATCACTGGAAGTCTGGAACAAATGTCTTCAGGGCAGACTTAATAGTTGATTTGTTGAATGTTCAACTTGGTTTGTTGATTTTGACGATCTCCATTAAAAAATGAATCAGACCTATTAATTATTGGATTTATATAAAAGATTCTTGTCGAAAAAAAAAAAATTTGGAGAAGAGATCACTATGAGACAAGACTAAACCCAAACGGTTAAATCGAAAAACTCTTTTGTTAAACCCAAAATCACTCCAAGAAAACATTTCTTTGACGAACTATCTCTTCTTCTCCGTCGCTAAGAATTTCGATTCAAATAGGGTTTATCTTTGCACGCGATGGGTTGTTGTTGTTCGTCGGATTGCTTTGTCTACTTCGCCCTCTCCGTTGCATTAGCTTTCATGGCCGTCTCCACCACTCTACGTTCACCTCCAGATTCCGACTTGACAAAACCAAACCGACCCATTACTCATCCTCTCTCCATAAACGCCTCGAACGCTCTAAGCAGATCCAATTTCAAAGCAATCGCTACTCTCCTCCACATCTCCCCCGAGATCTTCCTCTCTTCTTCTCCCAACACAACCATCTTCGCCATGGACGATTCTTCCTTGTTCAACACGTCAGCGCTTCCTCCTCTGTTTCTCAAGCAGCTTCTTCAGTACCACACACTCCCTCTAAGGCTTCCGATGAACGACCTTCTCAAGAAGCCTCAAGGAACCTGTCTCCCCACGCTTCTCCGTCACAAGAGCGTCGAAATCTCCACCGTCGATAAAGAATCAAGAACAGCAGAAGTGAATCATGCCCTGATTTCACATCCCGACATGTTTCTTGGAGATTCATTGGTTATTCACGGAGTTCTTGGACCCTTCTCTCCTCTGCAACCTCATTATATCCTTCAGTCATCGTTATGTCAATCTGATTCAAACAAAACCAGTGAAGAAAAAGTCCCGGTTAAGATAGACTGGGTTCGGATTGTTCAGCTGCTAAGTTCAAATGGGTTTGTGCCATTTGCAATTGGATTGCACTCTGTTCTCAACAGGATTGTTGCAGATCATCATCACAAGAACTTGACCGGCGTAACGATTCTAGCCACAGCGAATCTGGTCTCGTTGTCATCTGCTTCTCCTTTGCTCTATGAAGTTGTGAGACATCACATTCTAGCTCAACGGCTTACCAAGAAAGATATTGCTTCAATGCCTGATAAAGCGTCACTCAAGACACTGGATCCATACCAAGATCTGAAAATCACAAGAAGAGATGTTGTTAATTCGTCTGGAGTTTTCATGATATCTGGAGTTGAGATTGTAGCTCCAGATATGTTCTCTTCGTCCAGCTTTGTAATTCATGGGATATCACACACTCTAGAGATCCCACGAGCCTAAGCATTTTGTTTTAGATAGACAGATCCATGTGATTCTTTATCCATATAATTCATTCAACAATCTCATAAACCTCAAACGCAATTATGAGTTACTAAATTCCCATAAACAATGTAGTTCTATCATTTTATACATGGGATGGCAACCATTCAACATAACATATCTGTTTCTATATATAGTTCTTACATGCTGTAATTAGTACCAATTTACCATTCAATCATCTTTATTCGTGTCATTTTGGGAAGGAAAACAAAAAAAAAAGAAGACATTTTGGGATCCATAAATAAAATTTGATGAATATATAAATACGGAAACGCGGCTAAGTATGGTATAAAATTGATTGTGATGATCACGACGCAGCGTCTGTCTCTTGGTGTAACCAACCGATCCTCTTCTATTTGATTGATTAAACTAATCACCGACCGATCCAAAGAGACAGAGAGAGATTTTGCTTCACCTTAATCCTCTTTTAAACCCGATCGAGTCCAAACAAAACTCACAATAACTGTTTTTCCCTGCAAAAACGCTCACAAACCAAACAAAAAACCATCCCTCCCAATCCCATTTTCTCTTCTTCTGGATTTTGATTCTTCAGATCACCAACTTGGATCTCGCACGACCTCTGTCTGTCTCAGGTTTGTATGTATACAATTCAATGCCTCTTTGAGAGAGTTTCCAATTCCATTTACATCATTGTTAGCTTCATAGATCTCATTTCAATTTAGAATCCGATCATCATCAAACCTTCTTTTCCGACGTCAGAGAGAGAGAGAGAGAGAGACTCGTTTTTGTCTTTAATTAACTATTAAGACCAAGACGTGCTCATATGTTCATGTGTCGTGTTAAGCGGCAAATACTCTGTCTGCAAGTTTGATTAATTAATTACTATTTTTATAGTATAATTTTAAGTATTATGAATGAATGAATGTAATGTTTGTTTGTCTATGAGGAAACATCTGTTGCTGTCACAACTTAAGATGAGACTGTAATAATGAATGTCCGTAAGGTGTTCGACAATTTAGTCGGTGATGCACATGTTCTCTTGCTTCTTTCTAAAGATCATCATCATGAATCTTTCAGCGTCAACTATCAATCTGTCATAGACATTAAAAAAATTTCTTGTTTTCTACTCCAGAATGTGATTAGCTTGACAAGTTCAAACTTCACTTTATTAGTAGTCTCTGCAGAGATTTTCCAGGTGGGTTATTGAGGATTACAAGGCCATGAAAAGATTCGAGAGGCCAAGAACTTCGACTAACTCGCAGCCAAGAAACACTGCCACTTTGGCAAAGAAAGATCAGAAACAGCGTACTAGTAAAGGGAGTGGCTTGAAACCGCTGAATGCGGCTCAGCTGGTTTCCAGAGTCTTGGATGCGACTGCGTCTGAGCCTTCTTCACTCGCTGTAAATGATTCAACAACTGGATCCGAGTCTTCTGAAGTCTACGACAATGTGAATGTGCACTACATGGATGATGCTAACGAGAAATCAAGGAATGATGAGAATCTGATGGATTGTGAAGAAGAAGGGAACGGCGATGAATCAGACACTGAAACAAACAATGATTCTGTGTCTTCTTCTCAAGGTGATTTGTTTTCCCCTGAAGATAGGAGATCAGACAGGCCATCAGTGGTTTCCAAGAGCAAAAGCTCCCAGGAGAGACCCTTTACATCAAAGGGACGAACCAATGTCGATTCGGTTAGATCTCGATCCAATACCTTTCACGGCACTGCTAGAAAGACCGTAAGATCCAGTAAAAGCCAGGCAAAAGCTCTGTCTGATTTCTCCTCTTATAGAAGCTCTGAAAATCAGAAGGCTTTCTCTTCTGAAGCAGTTGATTCCAAGCCTTTCGAGGATGCAAAAGAAGATGACGAGTTCGAAGATGCTTTAAATAACACTGAAAGTGACAATGAAATACCTGTGGACAAGGAAAACAAAAGAAGTGAAGTAGAGAAAGTCTTAACTCAAAAGATAGCGACCCTGGAATCTCGAATCGAGCAACTTGAAGAAGAGCTGAGAGAAGTGGCTACTCTTGAGATGTCAATGTACTCTGTATTTCCAGAACATGGGAGCTCAGCACAGCACAGACCTGCACGAGACCTTTCTAGACTCTACGCACTTGCTAGAAAAAATCATAGTGAAAACAAGTTAATCTCAGTAACCAAAAACATCGTGTCTGGTCTGTTCTTGGTGTTGAAATCCTGTGGAAGTGATGTACCGAGGTAATCAAAATAGATGTTTATTCTTCTTAGATATATATATGTTTCTATAGGATCTGGTAAACCTTATGATGTTGCTTGTCTATTCCTTGGCACAGGTTAACTTTCTGGTTCTCCAACACTGTCTTGTTGCGAGAGATCATTTCACATGAATTTGGTGGCACAAATCTAAATGAACCAAAATCTCTTGGAGAAGACTGGACAGATGCAAAAACTCTGATAGAGGCCATAAGTAGAGTTGAATCATGTTTATTCACCCAAGCAGTCGAATCCATATGGTCACAGGTAAAAACCAAAAAAGCCATGGACCATCCTTTCTTTAAACTTTAAAGCAAGATGCATATAGCTTTAGATTCCCACTCCTTATGTTAGGTAATGATGGTTCATATGAGACCTCAAGGAGTAGACTCGACGATGGGTGAAATGATCGGGAATTTTTCAGAACCAGCAACTTGTGACCGGTTACAAGAGAGCTTTTCTGTCAACCTATGGAAAAAAGCTTTTGAGGAGGCTATTCAACGGCTCTGTCCTGTTCAAGAAGCAAGGCGTAAATGTGGTTGTTTGCATGTGTTGACCAGAATGGTACACTCTCTTTTCCTTCCCTTCTTCCAGTGGAATGGTGCTTTCTCTACTGGATTGAACTGACATGTTCTGTCTAACTAGGTTATGGAGCAATGCATTGTAAGACTTGATGTGGCTATGTTCAATGCTATTCTCCGTGAGTCGGCTCATCAGATACCAACTGATCCTGACTCTGATCCCATTGGTGACCCAAGAGTTCTGCCAATTCCAGCAGGGGTTTTGAGTTTTGAATCTGGTGTAAAACTAAAAAACACGGTATTTACGTACATAAATCATTTGAAGTTGTACATGTCCCTTTTTTCCCCCAGCTTGCTACTTTAGTTGTCAATGTCTTCATCTGAAGAGACTTGTAGAACTTTCTAGCTTGAAAGTCTTGTGACACGACTCACAACTCATGGATGCTAATATAACATTTAATACAGGTTGGTTACTGGTCTAGATTGCTTACAGACATCTTTGAGATCGATGTTGATTCTTCTCTGGAAAAGGAGCAACATATGCAAAGAGGAGATGGGGCATTTAAACCTTTCCCTTTGCTCAATGAACTGAGTGATCTCCTTATGCTTCCAAAAGAAATGCTTGTGGACATTTCCACCAGAGATGAGGTATGAATGTTTCCGGTTTAATCGTCGCTTTCTAGCTTCCGGTTTAATTTTTTTTTCTGTGTTTCGCAGGTCTGCCCATCAATTGGCCTGAGTTTGATAAAAAGGATATTATGCAATTTCACCCCAGATGAATTCTGCCCATACCCTGTCCCAGGAACTGTTCTTGAGGAACTCAATGCACAGGTTGATCTACCTTTTTCAGTCCTTCAGGGACTAGATACGAAGAAAAGTTCTCTTGCTAAAAATATATAGTTTCTGTGTTTCCAGAGCATGATTGAGAGTAGAAGCTCATCTGGAGATGCAACTAGAAGCTTTCCCCGACAAGTCAATCCGGTTCAGTATTCTCTTCCTTCTTGTGCACACTTGACAGACATGGTTGCAGAGTTCAGTGACAAGCTTAAGGTTTCTATGACAAAAAACACAAGATATGGCAGCAACGAAGAGGTAGAAACATCAACATCTCCTCCATACAACAGGATCATTAAAGGGGGTGCAGAAAAGAACAACTTTAGTTTCTCTCTGACTAACGAAAGATACAGACTCCTTGGAGAAACCTAAACCTGGCTTGTTTGTTTGACCAAAAGACTCCAAGCTCATCGGATGTACACTCAAAACCCAATGCTTATTATCCTTGTACATTCATACATAACTCTCACACTCCAGAAACAAAGCATACCATCTTGAACTTAGACCATTCAATAAATTCTTGATTTTTGAGTAAAAACCAGAGCTAAGAAATGGTCTCTTTTGGTTTATTGTTTACGTGGAAATTGGAAGCTTCTCGGTAGAAGCAGAGACAGAAGAGCTTATACTCTCAAGTGCTTTGATAACTTGAAGCATTGAAGGTCGTTTCTCTGCAACAACGGCGATGCAATTGAGAGCAATGTCTAAGGCCTTTAGCATTTCTGATTGGCAAGAATTGGACAAGATTTTTTCGTCAAGAACTTGGGCAGCTCCATTTGTCAGGTTTATCTTCCTTCTGACCTGCTTCACTATGTCAAGGGACTCTCCAGATGCGCCTCCTTCTGCTTTCTCTGCTCTTTGCCCCGTTACAAGTTCTAGTAGTACAACTCCAAAACTGTAAACATCCATTTCTTCTGTTGCTTTCTTGCTGTAGTTGTTTTCTGGATACAATCAAGAAAAAAGCACAAGTGTTTCAGATCATGATACCGAAAAGTTCACTCGTAATAGTCTACACGCAAAATCAGTATGATCACTAGACATTGTACCTGGTGCAGTGTAGCAGGGGTAGGAGCTGGCGTGTATCATAGACTGAAAAGCAGTTTCTCCAACAATTTGGTCGAGGGCAAAATCACTGAGCTTCGGTTCGAAATCTTTGTCCAAGAGAATGTTTGTTGACTTTAGGTTCCTGTGAAGTAAGTGTGGCACATAATCTCTGCTAATGTATGCCAATGCTTGAGCAACACCTAGTGCTATCTTCAACCTAACGCTCCACTGCAGTTGATCACCAGGCCTTGATAGCATATCATGTAAGCTACCATTTTGTGTGAACTCATAGATCAAGAAGATCAATTCGTCTGTGAAACAAAAACCAAGAATTCGAGTAATGTTCTTATGCCGTATCTTTGCTATGGTTCTCACTTCAGCTTTCAGAGCTTTCGAGGATTTATTCCTAGAATTCACGAGCTTCTTCACAGCTATTAACTCCCCACTCGATAAACTTAGAACGTATACTTCACTTCCGGAAGGACAACTGTCGTTCATCACTTTCATCAACTCATGCTCAGTTAACCTGAGGGGATAATAAAACTCCGACTGCCAAGTACTCTTAAATTGAACTTTCTTTCGGTAATATCGATATGACATGACGAGGGAAGTGGCAAGAGCAAGTGCTAAACATATCAAAGCTAACATCAAAGCTTTACCACCTGTTTTATGGAAGCTAGACCGACCAGAGGAACATGAATTGGGTAAACCGGGTCCACAAAGCCCGGGATTTCCTTGCAGAAAGGAAGCTGGTAACCCAGAGACCAGAGAGTGAGGTACCTCACCTGATAATCGATTGAATGACACATTGAAGAGAGCAAGCTTCAGGTTCTGTAAGTCTTGAGGGATCAAACCAGTAAGCTTATTATCAGATAGATCAAGATAAGTCAGAACATGTAAATCAGCAAGTGATGTCGGGATCTCTCCGGTAAATGCATTGCCCGCCAGAGACAAAGAGACAAGCTTCTTGCAATTCTCCAGTTCTGGGATCTTCCCTAAGAGCCTATTGTGAGAGATGTTTACAATACTAAGGACAGGTGAGTCGCAGATATTCGGCGGTAATTCTCCACCAAACCCGTTCTCTGAAGCAGAAAACTTATATAAGTTCTTAATCAGTCCAAGACCATGTGGGATTTCACCAGAAAAGGAATTGCTGTCTATCTCAACTTGCTCTAGTGCAGAAGCCAAAGACACAGAATCAGGCACTTGACCTGTTAACCGATTATTATCCGCTCTAATAATCTTAATCTTTGGTGATGACCATAAACCAACTGGAAACTCACCAGAGAATCCATTGTTCTGCACTTGAAACCTCTCCAGGCTAAGGCATTCACCAATGGAGTTAGGCAATGACCCTTGAAAGAAATTCGAATGGAGAGAAAGGTTAATAAGCCTTTTGCCACTGCAAATGCCAGTAGGGAAAGAGCCAGATATCTTGTTCTGTGAGACATCAATAGACTCTAAGTTCTTGAGAGAAGGCCCTACGGATCGAGTGATTTCACCGGTCAGGTTGTTCAGACACAGATCCAAGATTTTCAGACTTGTCAAACCCACAAACGAAGTGGGAATCTCTCCGTGGAATCCAGACCTATGCAGCAGAAGCTGTTCAAGCTTGTCTAGTTTCCCAATAGATGAAGGAATCTCGCTAACCAAAAAGCTGTTTTCAGACAAATCAAGAAGAACAAGCTCACTTAGTTTCCCAATTGCAGGAGGGACGAGACCAGAGAGAAGATTACTTCCCAAGTCGAGAACTTGCAGATTGAACAGTAACCCTAAATCTTCTGGAATCTTACCCTCGACATGGTTGCTGCTGAAATCAAGAACTTTCAAGGCACTAAACTCAGAAATCTGATCAGGGATGGTGCCCCAGAAGAGATTAGTGCTGAGATTCAGAGTCTCTAATGTAAGACAGAGAGACAAATGAAGTGGGATAGGCTGATTGAAGAAGTTTTGGGAGAGGTCGAGGTGGGTGAGGTAAGGGAGATTACAAACGGAGTCAGAGATTTCACCAGAAAGATTCAAACTTTGGAGGTTAATGGAAGAGACGAAAAGGGAAGGAGCTCTGGTACAAGTGATGCCAGTCCAGTTACAGTGGTGAGAAGAAGAAGAAGAAGTGTTGGACCAACTTGAAAGAGAGCCCTTAGGGTCATCAATGGAGGCCTTGAATCTGAGAAGGAAACCAAGTTCGTCGTTTTCTGTGAAAGAGAATGTCGTGAAGAAGAAGGAGAATGTGAGGGCCAATGAGATTGAAAACTGGTGCTTGAATCTGGTAGCCATTAATGTTGAGGATAGAGAATGAAGAGGATCTGATGAGTGAGAGTGAGAGTGAGAGTGAGAGTGAGAGTGAGAGTGAGAGCATTATTGACGAGTAATAAATAGAGAGAGCAATCAATCATTCACCCGAAAAAGACAAATGTAATAAATAAATTTCTGTTCAACAAATGCATTTTTATTTTAATAGAGATATTAGGATAAATTTGCCAAATAAATTAGTATTTAATTTACGTATTAATTATTAAACTCTTATTATCAAAATAATAAAACGTTACTAGATCGAAGACTGTTGTGGTTTTTGTTGATTAAATAAATATTTTCAAACAAATAAAATAGATGGACGATATTGACAAATTTCGATATAATCCACGAAAGCGGATAAAGCTAACCGAACCACTAATAACCAATTTTATACTAAAATACTTCGCACGTGCCTCTCGCGTGTGCTCAATTTACCTGCCTGAGAAGAAGCTTTTAGTTTACAAATCTTATTTGATCTGAATGGTCGAGGAGGAAAGCAATGACGTCTCTACTTTAAAGGAAAAAACAAAAATAAAAAAAAACTAAAGGGGTGAGATTTGCAATTATAAGAGAATAGAGTTGGTTTATTGTAAAACAGAAAACGTAGGGGGTTTTGTTTGAAATTTCCCGTTAAATTCATCGGGAGGTTCTTTTGGGAACTGGTAGATTTGTCTCGGAGATTGGAATTTCGGATCGTGTCCTCTCTCTGCTTCTTGTTTCAATCCGATTTCGAGCCCACCCTTTTTTCTTACTCCTTCACCGGACTCAGATTTTCGTTTTCCAGGTCAGTTTCTTCCTCAAAGCATGTTTCTTTCTAGGGTTTTCTCCTTCACAGTCATTAGAGAAGCTTCTTTCAGCAGCTCTGTGTTTTGCTTTTCAAGCTAACCTAGTTGACTTTCACTAGCTTATAAAGTTTCACCTTTTTTTTCTTTGAGCGACCAAAATCATCTAATTCGGATTTTTGGATTTAAATGTGAACATATTATTATGTGTCTCTTTAATTCTGGTAATTTCTTGGTTTTGAATTCATAGCTGCAGTTTCATATCCCTGGTTCTAGATTTTGGATCCTTAGTTTTTTACTTTACTCGATGTGAATACTGATTGAGTCAAACTCGTATGTGAACACTGAGTAGCTTTTGTTCTAATTGGAGTTGCAAACCAATAGAGACTCAGCTACTGAAGCTACTTCAGTGTCATTAACTGAAATTGATATGGTTTTTTGAACCAGTAACTTGTGATCAGTGTGTACGCCTATTTCCCAAAAACCAGGCATTTTCCACCTTCTTAACTCTCCTCACCGGTTTTGACTTTGATCCGTGGGCTGAATTAGTTTCTCAGTCTTGAAGGGTTTCTAGACTGTGAAAGCTACTTTGTTTGTATGGAGAAAATGATGGCAGGGTTTGATTTCATCACTCTACTCAATGGAATTGCCTTAAAGCTAGTTGTAGGATCAGGGTGCTGCTACACAGAGGGTCTTCATTTGTTTTTGCTGTAACTAATAATTTATCTTCTTTCAAGTGACATCCACATTCAATTAGCCTCTGTACATATGTTTTCATATTTGGTACACATTTTGATGGGTTATTTTTATCAGTCTGGTAAGCAAAAGCCAATGGTTCCTATATTCTTGAATTTGTGACTTTTGGCAGTCAGCAGAATTTCCCTTTGAGGATTCTTCTGTGTTGAATAATTAAATGACTCTCTAGCATTCTTCTCTCTAGTCATATACTAGAGAACGTTGTTTATCTTTGACTTTATAGTCCATTATTGACAACTATGTTGGGGAAACATATGGTACGTAATACTGTATTTTGTGTTCATTCAGCACAGCCGATGGTCCAGATGACCAACTGTTGTTCCTGATCCATTTTCTATTAGCTAACTTCCTTCTTTCTGTCTTTTTTTCTTTCAGGATCTTGGCAGTCTCTTCTTCATATTGTTGAAATCTGTGCACGCAAGAGAAAATCTGAAGAAGTTGCTACTACAAGAGAGGTCACAAGTAAATATTGTCTCTGCTGTCAAAAGTGTTAGTACAGAAAGGTGGTGAGAAAGTAATATGGGTGATACCAGTCCAAGAACTGATGTCTCAACAGATGGAGACACAGATCATAGAGATCTTGGGGTTAGCTCATAATCTGGAAATATTCTCTCACTTATGTGTCTTCAAACGAGTGTGATTTCAGTGGACCAGTAATTTTGGTGGTGTTAATTTCATGCAGTCTGAGGGAGCACTAGTGAATACTGCTGCTTCTGATTCTAGTGACCGATCGAAGGACAAGTTGGATCAAAAGGTGATATGTCCATCTCTATAGAGACAAATAACCATTTTTATTGAGCCAACGTATAATCTTTTTTTTTTGATCCATAGACCCTTCGTAGGCTTGCTCAAAACCGCGAGGCAGCAAGGAAAAGCAGATTGAGGAAGAAGGTAATATACCTCCTATTGGTTCTTTGTTTCTTGACGTTTTCCTTTTCTAAAGTGGTGCATCCCTAGAAGCGTAGCTATTTACTACTACCTTACGTCCTTTTAAATGCTCCCTTCATAGGCATATGTTCAGCAGCTGGAGAACAGCCGGTTGAAGCTAACCCAGCTTGAGCAGGAGCTGCAAAGAGCAAGACAGCAGGTTCAAATTAGTTTCTTATTTCTTTGACTATATTTTTGTGATTCTGTGTACATAAATGAAAATTTCTCGCTTTTAGGGCGTCTTCATTTCAAGCACAGGAGACCAAGCCCATTCTACTGGTGGAAATGGTTGGTATCTTATTCTCCATTAGTTTTCATATTGGTTTTATTTTTGGCTTGTGATTTGTGTATAAGATAAGTTTATATATCCACTTGCTATTGACTCGGGGTAGATTGATCAATTAGTTACATAATATGTCATCTCATGGCAGTATGCTGGGTTATCGGAGTCAATGGCAGACTGAAGTGGTTCTGATAGCAAAAACTGTTCATCTAAGTAGCACCGGTGTAGATGTAGATTTACAAGATGATGAATCTCATGGATTTGTTCTTGATCATGTATAACTTCTTTTCTTTCAGGCGCTTTGGCGTTTGATGCTGAACATTCACGGTGGCTGGAAGAAAAGAACAAGCAAATGAACGAGCTGAGGTCTGCTCTGAATGCCCATGCAGGTGATGCTGAGCTTCGAATAATAGTCGATGGTGTGATGGCTCACTATGAGGAGCTTTTCAGGATAAAGAGCAATGCAGCTAAGAATGATGTCTTTCACTTGCTATCCGGCATGTGGAAAACACCAGCTGAGAGATGTTTTTTATGGCTTGGTGGCTTCCGCTCATCCGAACTTCTCAAGGTCAGATCAAATTCCGTTAGTCTTCATCGGTTTCATCTGCTGACATAGGGACAACAGAAAAAAAAAATGGTCATAATAACAATGTATGCAAACAGCTTCTGGCGAATCAGTTGGAGCCAATGACAGAGAGACAGATGATGGGCATAAATAGCTTGCAACAGACATCGCAGCAGGCCGAAGATGCTTTGTCTCAAGGGATGGAGAGCTTACAACAGTCACTAGCCGATACTTTATCTAGCGGGACTCTTGGTTCAAGTTCATCAGGGAATGTCGCGAGCTACATGGGTCAGATGGCAATGGCAATGGGAAAGTTAGGTACCCTCGAAGGATTTATCCGCCAGGTACAACAAAAGTCTACACTTTGTGTTGTTTGAGAAGTAATATCTTAAGAATATAATCAATAGGGTAATGAAAAAACAAATTTTGATCTCTGTGGTGGTGGCAGGCTGATAATTTGAGACTACAAACATTGCAACAGATGATAAGAGTATTAACAACGCGACAGTCAGCGCGTGCTCTACTTGCAATTCATGATTACTTCTCGCGGCTACGAGCTCTTAGCTCCTTATGGCTTGCTCGACCAAGAGAGTGAAAATTGTATTTTGGTCACTCGACTGTACAAAATCCATATGGACACAAAGCAGGAGAGACTATTAATTAACCTGTCAGATTCTTCTTAGCAATCCATCGACGAATAAGCAAATTCTGGGAACACGAAGACTCTTCTTTGTCTGTAGGTTTTTACATGGTTGGTAATTGATGTTGTTTAGCTGTAGCCATCAGGTTTCTTTTTCTTAGCATTTTGAAAGTTTTTAATGTTTATATCTCTTTGATTATTAAAAAGGTTACTGAATTTTGTCTCTTTTGTTGTTGTTGTTGTTGATGTGATAAAGGTGTTTTAATTATTTTTGTATTCGTTAATGACAACATAAAGGTATCTTGAATCTTAATTTTATATTGGAGTTTTGAAATTTTATCGGTGGAGTGTCTCAAATGTTATCAAGCGAATTCTGCTGCAAACTGTACACAGATCAGATAGTGGAGATAAAAACAATCTTTTTTTTCTTTCCAAAATGTTATATGTCCAATTACTTTAAGAGTGAGTCGATGCGTAGAGAACATTCGAATGAATACCTTCAAAATCAGTGTGTGATCATTCTTTTTGATGAGTTTAAGTCCTAAATTTGCCGATGGAAAAATAAAACTAATCTTCGAAGTAGCCAACAAAAAAAGCGTTTAAATAAATAGCTAGTCGTTCTACGCATCATTCATCTTTAGTAAAGTAGGGCTGGGCACGGATCGGGTACCCTTAAATTTTGGAGTGTTCTTTACCCGATCCGACCTTTATAGATAAAAAAATAAATCACATTTACTTAATCCGCAAATAATGTGTATCCGAAAAAATGGGTACTCTAGAAAAAAATAGCTGATATGTTAAATACCCCGACCATTTATCCTTATACATATATTTATAGATCGTTGCCATTATCTGAATAATGATTTTTGTATTGGGCTAGGTTGGGTTTGGGTTTTAACGTTCAATAAAAAAAAACATAATTATATATTTTACTGTTAATTGAGCATAATAATTAGGTTTATAGTATTATTATCAATTATATATATATAATACTGTTATTGGTAATGATAAAATACAATTAAAATGGATATTTACGGGTCGCGTAACGGGTCAGGTAATGGGTCGGGTAACGAGATGGGTATGAAAAAAAAATTGATACCCGATACCCGACCCTTACCCATGAATAATAGAATTATGATATCTTTTATCTGATCTTTAGGTCACGAGTACCCTTTTTTGAAGACGGGTACGAGTCGGGTAACGGGTCGAAGACGGGTAACGGGTATTAGTGCTCACCCCTACCTAATAGTAGGGATGTCGATCGGCCTAGCCCGGCCTGGTCCGAAACTCGTAAAGCCCTCATATATTTGAATCCAACCCAAAAAATATCGGACCTATATTCCAAAGCCCGACCCAAACAAGGCTATAGGGCTTTTCGGGCTTTTCTTTGACATGTATAAATCGTATATAAATATCACTAAAAGTCTATAGATAATGATTTTAAAAATATGAAATAAATAGAATGAATGATAATGTTACTTGGATCACAAAACGTAAACTCATCCAACCAAATGCGTGTACAAATCAATGTTTCAACGTGTTTAGATAGAAAACGATTTTTATATTGTTCAAGACAGCCGCACCAATAGTAAATGTAGACTCCGAGATTTATAGTAAGACAAAATTAGGAAATTAAGGTTTTCGATCAATGACAAATATATAGGTAATACTCCATGTTTTAAAAAGTTAAATTCTTAAACAAAACCTCTAATACAATCAAAATGTTTATTTTCGGGTTTTTCAGGTTGGTCCAAGCCCAGCCGGGTTAAGCCCGGAAAATCCACCAACTCGTTGGGCTTGGCTCGAAAAGCCCAATTTTTTTGCACTTATATATTTAAGCATGAACCCGATTTTTTTCAGAACCGGGTCGGACTAGCGCTCGGGTTTTGGCCTTAGTTTACATCCCTATTCCCTACCTGATAGTCTGAACCCTGAAGAGTTTATTTGAAAAAAAAACAGAGACTTGTCGTTGTCAAAACCAAAGAATATTTTTGTTTTGAGAACGAGTGTATTGCATTTCCACTGGGGACTTTTAAGCCCTCAGCATCTCTAGGTCCACCATCACGATTCACTTCACTTCGTCTTCCCTTCCCTGTTTCTTTTCACTTTCAAGATCGTACAACTAAAAGACCTCAGCGAAGAAACAAAAGTAGCAACCTTGTTCTTCATATCTGGTGGGTTTTAGAAAAGACGACGTCTTGGGAGATTGGAATTTTCGGATCGTATCACTGCTGTGCTTGTTTCAGTCCCTTTTCTGAGTAACCCTTTTTCGGGGTTAAGCTGAAGGATCCACTCTCCAGGTGAGTTTCTCCTTCAATAGTCTTAGGGTTTAGGTTCTTCATTTTTCTTATAATGCCTCCGTTTTCATGATTGGTTCTGTCATGGAAGATTAGACTCAGTTTGGCCTTAAAGGGATCCTTTTTTTGTGTGTGGCTTTATGTAGTTTATCTTACGTGACCATGAACCAAAAGCATCGTTTCCGACACTGTAGAAGTGAAATTGCTTGGGATTGGGTTGTTATCAAGCTCGAATTTTGTGTGTCTCCGGAGCGAGCTATTGCTTCTAGCGCGCTAAAGTTTGAATCTTTTAGTTCTACTTCAGTCTGCTTTGTTACTCGTTGGTTCTCACTTTAAATCATGTAGGCTTGTTTATTGTTTTCATTCTCTGGGTTTGAGCAAAGTTCTTCAGGTCATTAGGTTGCTTCACGCTACGTTAAGTTTAAGCTCAGTGATTTGTATCTTTATATAAATGTGACTAAATGTTTGACTTGAGAGAGGGATGTAACGTATTATTGGTTCCACTTTCTTGATGCTACTCAATGAGTTGGTTTTTTGGCATGTAATATTATAGATATTCTATTTAGGATTAGAGAATTATAAGCTGCACTCTGAGTTTTGAGATATCGGGTCCTTCGTTTCCTTGTTTATTTTGTATTGCTTGCCGCAAATCATTTGTATGTTTCTGTCAAATAAGTGGTACATTTGATGAATTTCAAAGCCTTCTTTCTATTTTTCTGTTCTGCAATCAGGAGGTTCTGGACTAGATCTCTTAATAGTTTCCCTTTACTAACATCAAGATTCAAGAGTCCTGCGTCATATTTGGACTTGTATTTGGATTTTCCTTCGTGAACTTGATATACACCCTACGTTGTTTTCTGATCGTTTTGTTTCTCTATAACTCTTAACTTTTTGGTTTCTGTTTTACCATCTTACTTTGACAGCCTTTACTCCATCTAGTGTAATTCGGTGTGCACGAAGAAAATTCTAGAAGTTTCTACTTCAAAGGGTACCACTATTTAGTAACAGAGATTTGGATGAAAAGAATAAAATGGGAGACACTAGTCCAAGAACATCAGTCTCAACAGATGGCGACACCGATCATAATAACCTAATGGTTAGCTTGTAAAATTGCTTGGTGTTGCGTCTTTATGCTCATTAAATGGCCAGAGTTTTGAAATGAAACAGTATTTTTGCAGTTCGATGGAGGGCATGTGGGTGACTCTAGCGACCGTTCAAAGGATAAATTGGATCAGAAGGTGATACAGACATTTCTATGTAGGAACAGTTTCTCTTTCTAGTTGAGCCTTTCAGTTACGTTTTTTTCTTGTTAATTGTAATCAACAGACGCTTCGTAGGCTCGCTCAAAACCGTGAGGCAGCAAGGAAAAGCAGATTGAGGAAGAAAGTATGATAATACTTTGTCTCAAAAAATTATGTTTTCTACAAGCATGGCTACTATTTGCAAACTTTAAGATGTCCATTGGTTACTGCACTTTCAGGCATATGTTCAGCAGCTAGAGAACAGCCGATTGAAGCTAACACAACTTGAGCAGGAGCTGCAAAGAGCAAGGCAACAGGTTTCAATTGTGTTCGGCTCTGTTTGTGTGGATAATTGCTATTTTGCGTGGGTAAACAGTTTCCTTCAATCTTAGGGTGTCTTTATATCAAGCTCTGGAGATCGAGCCCATTCTACCGCTGGAAATGGTAAGTTGGCTGAATCTCTATCCAATTTGGGAGTTATTTTTAGTGCATGCTTTCAAATGGATTGATAGAATAGTGGTTTATAGCCATTCATTGTATCTTGTATCACGAGTTACAGCGATGATTTGGTTGACAAATTAGAATAATGTTGGATATCAAGTACTAAGGACTAGCTTGGTTGATCAATCTCATGTGGGATAACTAATTTATACTTCTCTTTTACAGGGGCAATGGCATTTGATGTAGAATACAGACGGTGGCAAGAAGATAAAAACAGACAGATGAAGGAGCTGAGTTCTGCTTTGGATTCTCATGCGAGTGATGCTGAGCTTCGGATCATTGTAGACGCGGTAATAGCTCACTATGAGGAGCTTTTCAGGATAAAGAGCAACGCAGCTAAGAACGATGTCTTCCATTTATTATCAGGAATGTGGAAAACACCAGCTGAGAGATGTTTCTTGTGGCTCGGTGGTTTCCGTTCATCAGAACTTCTCAAGGTAATAAGGCAAAACACACCAATCGATGATGATCTGTTTTCACCAGCAAAAATTCAAACTTTTAACTACAGCTTATAGCGAATAAGTTGGAGCTGTTGACGGAACAACAATCGCAAGACCTAAATAACTTGCAAGAGTCTTCTCAACAAGCAGAAGATGCTTTGTCCCAAGGGATGGACAGCTTACAGCAATCACTCTCTGATACTTTATCTAGCGGGACTCTTGGTTCAAGTTCATCAGGGAATGTCGCTAGCTACATGGGTCAGATGGCCATGGCGATGGGGAACTTAGGTACCCTTGAAGGATTTATCCGCCAGGTACATTACATATTACATCTTATGAAAAAGACTTATTTGCAAGTAATTTGATATTTTTGTTTTGTGGCAGGCTGATAACTTGAGGCTCCAAACATATCAACAGATGCTAAGAAAATTAACAACCCGGCAATCAGCTCGTGCTCTCCTTGCGATACACGATTATTCATTGCGGCTACGTGCTCTTAGCTCTCTATGGCTTGCCAGACCAAGAGAGTGAACCAAACATATACCACTCTTTAGTCTTTACCTTCAAAGAAGGAGCAGCTCTCTCATACAAGATTCTTAGCATATATGATTTGACGATCTAGCTCTCTCATACAAGAATATGATTATATTGTGTTGTGTTGTAATATCAGAGTATAATATATATATCTTGAAATCACAATAGTCCAGTAACATTTTGCAAAGCACCTTTGGTTTGTTTATACAAAATACAAAATTCAAATCACAAAACAATCAGTTTGTAAAATAGAACAAGAATCAAACGAGGAGTGGATGTGGATGAGCTAAAAGATGGAGTTGGTCTCGTTCAAGATGACGAGGAGAGCATAGTCGACACGAAGAACGACGTTAGACTTGAGGTCCACGACCTCAAGCTTCGCATCGCTAAGTCCTTCACATTTCTTCTTTGACAGTTAGCTCGAGCGGGTAAGGACAGCTAGACAGACCACCACGTTCGTGTTCTGTATGTATTAATGGGATTTTTTTATTATTAATATAGGATTTCAACGGTGAATTAATTTATATGATTATCCTCCTCACTTTTTTGGATATAAAAAAATTGAAAATATTCGTTCGATCAGTGTAACACATTTCAACGGGTGAAACAATAAATCAACTTTTGTACTGAATTAACAAAAAGCGATACGCAAGACAAAAAGAATGAGTTTAGTCGACCAAAAGAAACCCGGGTAAAATTTGTAATTTCTCTACAACCTGTACTTACTTGTGAGAATCAATCAATTATACAAATGATTTTGTTACTGAACAAAGACAGAAAGAAAGAAACCAGAAACCGCAAAGAAGATAGGAGGAGCAGCGTATCGATTAGGTGTGGGATTTTGGGATTTTGTACTGTTTCTTTAGAAACTGAGACGCCTCTGAATCGTTTCTGTGGCACAGCACTCGCACCAATGTTTGGGTGTCCGCTCCAAGTTTGCCTCTTCCTCCTTGCTGCATCTCTAGACTGCTTCTAGACCTCAAGTCATCGATTAGCTCCCGTGTCTGTTGCGTAGGTAGTTAAATACGTGTTTCAAATTAACCCAAATTCTTGAATCCAAAACCAAACCAAAAAGAGGTTGATGAAGATAAGAAAGAGGCCGGAGCAGTTGTACTTACCTCGTATCCGTACAACTTTACAACAAGACGAACCCGGGCTATTTGGTTTTCAACCACTCCTCTCGGAAGTCCGTCCCCGCCAGAAATAAAGAATTCCTAGAAACATCCATTTTTTTTTTTAATGTGCTTTCAAGACAGGGCCATTTGGGGACATGAAGATAAGATGACCGTTAAGAAAGCGTTACCTTTAAGACCTCTACATCTTCTTCTAGCAGCTTTGACTCGCTTGGATGAAATACACGTGAAGGGCCTCCATCTAACAGTACACGAAGCAATCCGTCCTGATAGATTATGAAAATTCCCTTTCAAAAGGCAAACAATTGAGAGCTCGACTATAACGTAAACAAACCAACTGAGATTAAACTACAGACAAGTGATGCTTGAAGCAGGCTAGTGACTATCCGATCCCTCAATGGCTCCATTATGACACTACATAGCTGTCCAAGTTCCTGTTCAAAGTCATTGAAAATTTAATTTAGCAATGTCAAACAAAAATGCCTTTGTTAATGTTCATTGGTGCCAAAGCGCCATATCAATCTCAAGATCGTCAAGGTATTTTATGCTCAATTGACTTCTAGGCATCCTAAAACCCTAAATCAGCATCTACAAATGCCTGGCTCACCTAAAAAAAAATGACTTGTTTAAGGTTTGATTTCTCACCGTGTCAAGGGGTTCAATTAATGCTTCCAGTCTTGACTGAGAAACACTTGGCTTGTACAAATTCTCAATAAATGGCTCCCTTAAATCGCAGAAGATAATCTTAGTTCCTGCAGTGTGAAAGAATCATCATGATTAATTCAACACTTTGATAATGAATACTTCGAGGACGTAAACACACAGCATCTCACCCGTAAACTCGCAAATACGATCCAGAGCTGCATTGATATCTTTTCTACTCCCCTCAAAAGATTCCTTCTGGTTAAAACTCTTGGATTTCTCAACCAAAGATTTTCCTTTAAAGTTGGCCAAAATGGGAATGTATCATTCATATGGCTATGATAGATTCAAGAAAGAATAAGAATTTCTGTAAAAGGAGATGAACTTCAGAATTAAATGAGCACATAGATAGTCCATACTGATGACAATCTTTTCGCGAGGTCTTTTTGCTATCCACCGCTCCCATATGCTGTCTTCTAACTTGCTCAGTTGACTAACAGCATACTGTGAAAAGCATATAATAACATTATAGATAGCAGCAAAACTTAGTAAATGGTGCTTGAACTGAGGAAGTGAGTCTTAAAGTTACATGTAAAGTATTGAGCTGAACGCAAAGCATAGCGGTTGCAGGAACATCAATGCTAATTGATGTTCTCTCATCAGGCAATTTTGACTCGAATAGTTCCTTTTTAACAAAAACCTTGATTGCTGCTTCCCTCTTGTAACGAGTAAGAACAGGCACAGGTGGGACCAAATCATCCTTGCTAGCTGGAATAGTAAAAATCCGATACCAGAATATTCCAGTAAACCGAAAATCAGTGTCCAGGTAAAGAGAGATAAAACTTAATAAGTGTGGCTTATAAGAATATAAGTGAGGGTATTTAAAATTTCAAAGGTTAGAAGCAGATTCAACCAGCCATATGGTGCATACCTAGCTTCTCCATGACATGGTTAGCATATACTTGAAATGCATTGTCAATGCCACGAAATAAAGCGCTTAGTTCAATGGATCTCATTGGGACTTTCAGCTCAAAAAATTGATCAACAGTCTGTATCAAAGATTATCCAAAACATTGATTAGAAAGCTTCAGTCAAGCCTACTAATCTTTCTCATGCAGAATATTTGGGAACCAGAGTGAAATCTAAACAACAAGTATAAGGTCACAACAAATTGAACACAAAATAAACATATGCCTCAAGCAATTGATGAGACTCGGTAAAACTATTAAAACATGTACTCTAAACCACAAAACAGACATACGCTACTATGAAAAGGATACAAAGAAAGAGGAATATAGGATCCGTACCTCTTCTACAATCCTGAAAACTTCGACAATTGAGCTTCCATGCCGCTGTTGAGGTGATATTGGGTCCCAATGCTATACAGAAAAGCTAAGATGTGTTACGGTTCGGAAAAACTAGTATAGAATCACAGAGGAAAGCCATTCTTCAAAATATCAGCAAACGACCAAATCTCACCTCTTGTTTAAAAGCTCGCTCCACCCAACTTAAAATTCTTCCCAGCTGTGCATTGATCCATCTCAAAACCAATGTGCCAGAGAGAGATTCGAGCTAGCAGATATAAAATTCAGAAATATTAGAGCCAACATGAGTAATCGCTAAATTCGACCATGTTTATAAGGTGGCTTAAGCCATTCTTCCTAGATTTCAAAGTAGAACATATGTGAGTCTAACCTCATAGGGATTTAATTTTCTGAAGTAAGGACCATTTGTATCCTCTCCGCATACAGTGGTCATTAACTCCAGTAAATATTGCTCAAGGCTATCCGCCACAGGAAAAACAGAGACAGCATCCTCAGTCAAGTGTTCAGTACCATCAAGAAAAGGTTTCTGAAATAAAATACAAAGTGAAGATGTCATTTATGAAGGAGATGTAGTAACCAAAAAGTAATAAGATGGGACGCCAGTATCAAGCTTACCAACTTGATCCCGTAAAGCTTGTGAACAAGGGATGCAGAAAACGCAATTGCCTGTGGGTGCCTCTGAGATAAAATTGGTATAAAGATGGTAGAGTCCTTTTTCATAAGTTTCTTTGTCTCCTCAGCAAGCAATGCCAAAGGGTGCTCATTAATTCTGTCTGATCTATCAATGGTAAGTGATATCTGTAAATTGCAAGGATCAGCTTCATCATACACTCCATAATATTATGGGTCAAATTGTGCACATTGGAAACGGAATTTGCTCAATTTTTAGAATGGGCATAAATGAAAACTGATATGCCATAGTTGGTCGAGCATATAGAAGTTTTAATATAACACTTACCCTTGTGAACGTATTCTTGATGGAAGATGAAATATAGGACTCAATTTGCTCTCGATCTGAAGAGTTAGAATGCATCGCCTGTAGAGAAAAATAACCATCAATCTCAGTTACAAGTACAAAAGTGATGTTGGAGAAACTATGTCACCATTGCTCCACTAAAAACAGGTTACATACTCTATCAGACTCCTCCAACAAAAGCCTCCAAGTTATCATTGCAACTGTAACTGTATCCTCCATGACAAGTGAACCCTGCAAAAGTTGTAGAGAAAAAGAAAAACATGACTACCTTCAGTGGTATAGATTGAGAAAAAGAAACTCCCTTTCAATAGAAATATATTTAAAAGTAAGATAGATATAAGGAGCCTGAGGTGGATATGATCTTATTTAAAGTTATGTAAGATATATAAAGTTTAATGCAAATATATACATGTGTCATGTGTGTCAGTGTGTGTGTGTGGTTTGGCATGCATATGGAAGAATTCTACATGGGCATGATGCGTCAAGTTTCTGGACACTACTGAGACTTGTGTGTCCATATGCAAAACGCAATGCCACATAAGCAAGCGTACAGTTTTGCAGACAAAAGCAAGGAAGAAGGCTGATCCTATAAACGAATTACTGTAATTGAATTGAAAGTAACTCTTGTATCTGAACGCAATGGTTTTTAGGTAAAACCTCGGCAAAATGCAGATGGTAGTCACCCAGCTGCTTATCGGCCCAACTCCGTATAGGTGACAAGAAGGACTCCAGGAAGGATATCTCTTCATTTTCAACCCTGCACTGCAAGGTTTTCAAGTGTATACGCTCTTGAGGCCCACGTTGTTCTTTTAGAGGGATTTTTTTCAGCTGCTGAATAGCATGTCGCAGAAGTCCTCGTTCACTAGTGATTACATACTGCAACCACACAAAATACTCATAAAGCTGCCGTAAAAAGTCCAAAATGAAGCATCAATATCATTGTAATAAAGGAAATGTATTCTCCATCATTACCTGCCGAAACAATACCCAGGCATAGCATGTGTAATGAATGGTCTCTGTAATTCCAAGAACACGCCAGGTTGACTTCAAAAGCTCAAGAATTTCCTCCACTTCCTGAAATAAAATCACCAAAGTTATTTCATAAACATGTCTTAGAAAAAGCAACAATAAACTGAAAGGCAACTTGTCAATAATTTTTATGTATATGGGAATACTAATATGAGGAAACAAAAAAAAAAAAAAAAAGAGGAATCTAAGCAGCTCAAAGAGTAATATCTGAGAAGAAGAAGAACATAAATCTTTCAAATCCATATGATTCTTAAATGACCAAGAATATTGCTGGAACATGTATTCAACAATATTTTGACAGAAATCACAGACCTCTGTGAGCTTCCCTTCATTCAATATGTCAAAGACACAGAGAAGCAATTTTTCATATAGTCTGACGTTCAAATGATAGCCATCAGCCCAATGGCACACTTCACCCGTCAAATCACCGCGAGCCGGTCTCTCAGCAAGTGATATAGCAACTTCTCTAAGGGATTTTAAACATTCGGCTCTTTGCACTTCTCCAGCTGACGATGGAAGAGACTACAGATAGAAAAGAAAGCAACAGAGAAGTAAAAAAACATATTATGAAAACGCTAATCTAAGCCAATTCAATTTTCAGTATAAGGGATATAAGCCAAAGAACTTATAATAGGGAAGTTTGAAAGCAGTGACAAATAATGTGCATGTTCACCTTAACTTTCATAATAAATAGGAAGATTCCCGAAGAGAGACTTCAAGGGAAACCTTTCCAATATCTGATGTCTACACCATGTAATAAATCACATGAACATAAAGTAGAAAAAATACCTCTGATTCTTCAATCCTTTGCAGAAGACTCTTCAGGTCAGTTGCCTTACGACCTGATTCTCCAAATCCAACTACGGGATTGTTAATGAGCCCCTCTGCTAACATGTTTAACTGAGATACCAAAAAGTTATTAGATGATAGAACCAATATACTAAATGAACGAAGCGGTCAATATTACAACAAGATGTAAAAAGGTTGTCTTTACCTGCCTTTTCTGCCAACGTAAGTACGCTTTCTTGTCAGAGAACTCGGTACGAGACACGCAACATAACAATTCTAAAGGTACCAGGAGGCTGTCCATTCTTTTCCCAGCTTTTCCAGCTAGGGCATTAAGCAACCCCTGTCTTGTCCTGATGTCCATGGACTCAGAGATCTGTATGAGCACAAAGGATTGATTGCCAGATACAAAACAAACACATAAAGTGGGTGAACTATGATTATTCATATGGTAGTGCAGGCAACAGCACAGAAAACATAATACAATACATTAGCATGTCGAAAGAGTATACGGAGGAGCAAAGCAAACAGTGTCTTCAACCGCATACTAAAATCAATGAAGCAGGGACATATGGCTTACTAAAATTAGGACATCTTGACATGATACTTACATAAGAACAATTGTTTGGGAAAGTATAGAGTATCAAATATGTAAATCCATGCTCTAACAAACCATATATGCTTTAACAATTGAGATAAGAAAGAAACAGTGAGAGAGAGTTACCTCCATTTGGCCCCGCATCATTTCCAAAAGAGCAACCAATCCTGATGAACTTTGAGACTGAGAAACACTCTCACTTTTGCGACCAAGCTTTTTAATCAGCCTAGATCTGCTTTTCTCCTTCTTTTTCTCTTTTGATGGTACTATGAGACCCCTATACGATTACAGAATACATGTTGAAAACATAGGAAAGAGATAAACGATATCAATAAGACTCTGACTGAAATTATAAGCAAACCTCAACTAAACAAGGAAATAAAAAGTAAGCAAGTTGATATTCTGTATACCCTGAGGCTCCAGCGCAGGCCAACAAGATTTCAAATGCAGTTTCACGGAGATCATCATCTGTAATACCTGAAACATAAATACATTGCAACTTTCTTAATGCATCATTGGGTTATTGATTTGAATTGTGGGTACTACTTATGGTCCAGTCATGGTTAGCTCTGGCTACTGGAAGGTATAAACTGATGATAAAGTTAAAGTACTGTTTTGTTTAACGAACTAAAATACCCTCTCCATAAATGATAAATCACCAAGCATAGAAATCCACGGATACTTTGATTAATTTTATGAGGTCTACCCAATCGAATAACAGTAAAAATAGCATTTTTATCAGGTTCCTTTCTTAAAGATATGCATTTTCCAATCTTTTACCAGTAGCAAAGGAGGGAAGTTTAGGCACAAGATCAGCCGCATCATTTGCAGTCCGCCTTGAGATCCTGAAATTACCAACTTCCTCAGTGTCATCGCCGTCTTCAAAATCTTCAATGTCATCAACAGTCAGTTCTTGAGCTTGTGGTGAATCAAGAGATTCTGATCGCATTAATGGTGGCGCAGTTGGTGACTCAGACCACTCTGGATTTGTAGCGATGGCAGAGGATGAGGAAGTTAATATAGGAATAGGTGGCGGGGCCCTTTTCGGAGGTGAGCCAGAAGAATCAGGATTTGTAGCCAGAAAGAATTCATCAGCAGTACCCACGGTATTCTGAAATATGCATAAGACCCAAGCTTTAAGAAAATGACAGATACAAGTGGAGTGAGAAACAGAAGGCGGCCTGAGCATCTAAGGTGAAAAATGAGAATCATACCATATAAGGCAATCCACTGTGATCATGATAATCCCGAATAGCTTCAGAAAGTTGGAGCATTCCACCTGCATTAAAGCAAAGTACAACTCTAAAAAGAAAACGAGGTGCAGAAGAAAGAAGAAGAAGAAGAAGTAAAGTATAGTTACCTTTCTTAGCACAGTTAATGACATAATCAACACTAACTTGATCCAAATCGACATCGTCGAGAGTGACAGCCCCAGGAGGCATTATAACTTTCTTGATTAGGCTACCGGCCAACATAAAATCCAAGAGTTTCCGCCTATCCCGGCGATACCTCTGAAGAATCTCAACAGCATTTTCTCTATACAGAAGAAAACATCACACCGATCAAAAAAAGAAGAAGATTGTGCAATAGCCGACATCAAAATAAGAAAGAAACATACTCTTCCATCTCGATACAGCTGCAATAGTCGACGGATTCTCAGATTTCAATTTAACCTGTGAAATCGGAGGCCGTAAAACAACAAATCAAATGGAAAGAAGTTGAATGAAGCAAGTACGAGAAGGAGAGACTACTACTTTAATGTAGAGTGCAATAAATGCAAAATCAAGTCCCAGAAGTCCAGTTTAACTGAGCTTACCAATCATTTTCTTCAGATTCCTAGCGATACCGAGAGAGAGAAGAAAACAACACCAAGTAGCGAGATCGAGGCTCGAGAGATGGTAGACAAGTCAAGAAAGAGGAAATCAAATAGATGAATTGATTCAGAAAGAATTTGGAGAACTTTGATCTCGAAATGGAGAAATTCCGAGGAAGAAAGTGAGAGAAAATCTAGAATAAACGCGCCGCCGGGAGGGCCGAAAGATCTAATCTGTGTAACACACACCCGAGTTTCGTTTGAGAAGAAGAACAAAAAAGCCCAAAAATAGAAATAAAATATTATCTTGCTTTTTTTTTTAATTTGGTGATTCCGACCGATCTCAACTTCACAGGTATCAAAATAATTTAATTAGTATACTTTTCATTATTGATTTAAGTAGTTATTAGATATTTAATTCTTTTTTTTTTAGATCCTATGGCAACCTTTGTAGATGAACATGTTTTTTTTGTTAAGTAGATGAACAATGCTGATGATGAAAAAATGTTATTTCTATAATAGTGCTTTTTTTTAAGAACTTGAACTATGGATATGTCCTAATTAACCAGTTGGCCATATTAATATGTAGTAGATTACAAAGCGAAAAGTAGAAAGAAAAATTATCATGACGATTTTAACTAACTAATTAACAAAAAAAAATAAAAAGAGAGTATCTAGTCTTGTTGAAGAACTTGAGGCTTGACTGTTGGCATCAAGTACATGATCAATTTTCACCGGACCAAGCTCCAGCAGGAAGGAACACTTCATTGTAAAATGTGATTATATCAACATAACCTGCCCCAATTTCCTGTTACATAATCATTGACACCATGTTTTTTTGTTTAAGCCTAGCTTCCCTATATATAGAACAAATAGATAATTTCAGCCTAACAAAGGTAATACATACCCCTTGACGACGTGATTCCACAAAAACTCTGCGATAAACTTGCTGTTTACAATGTGGTTGCGTTCGAAGATTTTCCTGAAAGTTAGACCCATTCGGGATATCTGCAGGATGATTCATGAATAAATTGTGTAGGTGAAAAAGCCGGCATAAACTAAAACCGACATTTTTTAGTTAAACAAACACCTTAGCCATTCCGTAGAAACAACAGAGAATGATCTGGTCAATATGTCAATTGAAGAAAAGGGAAATCCGTTGATCAAATATATTTTGTAAGAGACAAAATACGATATCCTTCATTTGCTGTAGCCTTTCTACAATCCCATTGATTCTGACAGCAGCAAACTTATTAACCTAAGAAAAGGGGAGAGTGTGGATTTGTTAATGTCTTTGCAGGTGACTGACTTGTCAGATAATATATGCAATATTTGAGACTATCAAAGATCGAAAAGAAAAGAAAGGTAAAAAACCTCGCATAAGTCCCTGCAAGACGCTTCTGTAACATCCAAACCTCTAGCCTCCTCAATGGTTTTTGCAGGGACTTATGCGAGGTTTGGATGTTACAGAAGCTCGTTTCCAATGTAGCTCCAGGCATGAAAACTTAAGCTCGTTTTTCTAATCTCAAGTTGCACGATAAATAAATATGGGGAAACAAAAAATGCTTTGTGCGATCGTAGTTTCAACTTCTACAAAGATCACGCCAAACAACCATTGGATCCATAGACAATTAAGTATCAATTTTTGTCCACGAAAGAATTCTTCCAAAATAAGAACCGAATTGCAGAAAATCCGCAAGAAATTTTATAGTTAACTGTGGAGGGAATAAAACACAAATCTACGGAAAAGAGAAAAGGGGTCTTACAGAGTTTGTATGACAGTGAACCGACTCTAACAAAGACGCAAACAGTGCGGACTAGCTAGAGCCTACTAGAGAGATCTCCCTGTAAGCCCTAAAATTGTCGACTCGTTGACCTCCGAAACCCTAAGAAAGGATATTAATAGGTCGGGCGGGAAAAACAAGCAATCAAGCATTAGGTCGTGATAGATTGTAGGCGCTTTGATACGCTGACAAGTGTATAGTTGTAGCCCCATTTACCGCCAAAGAATTCTGTTGCGTGAAAAACGCTGCGACTGGCATATTCGCCTTTGCGTTAAAAACAAAAAAAATTATTGCAATAATTTTGCTGAATTGACATAACGGTAAGCGATATGCACTGGTCCAACTCACCTAGTTACCCTAATAATTTGATTTGTTGATAAAAATAAATAAATAAGAGTAAAAGTATTAATTTTACTAAAGTGCATCAGCAAATTGCACAAATTGCCAAATATCGCATCACATCAAATGCGAATATAAGGAATGGAGGTATGGAGGTGTGGACACTCTTACAGCGAGTAAAACTTCTCGGATAAAAAGATCGCTAAATTTCAATTTCGTTGTTTTATTGTTTGTAATTATTTTTTTTGTTTTTTATATTATGTTTGTTTATGTATTTTTTTTATTTGTATCATCTGTACGTTTGCTGATTAATATAATATAAGTTGACAAAAAAAAAAAAACTCCACGTGTAAGAAGTGTTTTTTGTTTTTTTTTTGTTAAGTGTCTCAAAGACTATACCAGATATCTCTCTTCTGTTTTTTTCAAAAATTTTCATTTTTTTTCTTCAGTTTTTACAGTTACAGGTGCTCTAAGCGTCTTACGATTTATATTTGAAAAATAAATATGTTTAATTATTTTTAGTTTTTCTTTATTTTTAGAGCTAATTGAATCTTGCCAGACTAAATCCAAGAAAACATAGCCCTTAAAAGTTTAAAGTAAATCCTTAAAATAAAGCGTATAAAAACCACACTATTATTTGAAATTGAAATTTATATTGAATTTAGATTTAAATGACGATAGATTAGTAATGAGTTATATATTGCAAGGTGGTTAATCTGAATCTCTATAATATTATTTGAAAATATATTTTTGAAAATAAGATATTTGAAAAGATATTTTTTAAAATAAATTTTATTTTGTAAGTTATTACATATTATACTATTATAAATAAAAAATAATAATTAAAATAAAAAATAATATAATTATTTTTAGAATTTATTGATGAGAATATAGAAAATATTTATTTATTATTAAAGAAATTATTTACTATTTATTTTTTAATATTTTTATTTTTAAATAATAGTCAATATATATATATATATATATTCAAACAAAAAATATATTCAAAATTTTGTTATATTTTTGTTATTTGAATATATATCAAAATAAAAATATTTTTTTATTAATTTTATAAAAAGTTATACACAAAAAATTAATTTTTTAAAGAGTTCGTGAACTAGATACAAAACTATAGTCATTAGACGGTGCATATTAGAGTTATATTTTCAAGATTATAGGTTTTACGGGTTAATCTGAATAATATTTTAGTACACTACAAAACGGATTAAATATCAAAAAAAAATTGTTTGATAACTCTATATATAATAATGAGTTAGATATATTATAAATTTTAAATAAAAACAAATTTTTAAAATTTTAAAATAATTTCTTTTACAAAATTATTCTGCGTGTTAATTATATCGTGGATTAAATTCTAGTGCTGCATGGTATTATAAAAAATCTCGATTTAACTTCAATTTTCGAATCTATAAAGTTTATTTTTGGAAAAGTACTAATATTATTGATGAGAAGACAAAAGCAAGACAGTAGAGTGAGGAACATTATCCACTTATGCCCTTCATCACTATGTCCCACTCCACCGCTTGACAGTCTGTGATGTGTCCTCACCTCCTATACCTACAGGCCACGTGTAGAGACCAAGTCGAGTGAACGTGACAGGTGTCAACGCAGCTGTGCTCTAACCACTGCCTAAATCTGGAGGGTATGTTCGTAAACATACAACTACAAAAATGTGCAAGTTGGCCCAAGTTGGCAAAAAATAGTTTTTTTTTCCATTGCCGACCTCACACAGAAAAAGATATGATTAACACGTGGACCAATGAAAGTGTTGCTTTAGATGGAGGAAAAATCTGAGCCACAAATCTCTTCTGTGAATCCTGAGCCACGAAAATAAGTTAAAACCCACTTCCTGCAACTTGCTTGCTATTGTCTTCTCTCCTTCACTCACAAGTCACCAATACACGAACTCATAATCTTTTGGTTTTCGAAAAATAAAGAAGGATATTTCTGATTCAGATCTGAACAAAGGTGAGTTCTTGCTATTTTTTTCGAAGTCTTAAAATTCAGATGTTTTCTGCTCCTGGTGGTTTCTGAAAATAGTGACTTTGGTTATATTTCCACAGGTGAAACTAATCATGGATCGTCATTCCAGGAGGAACTTAGAAGATCTAGTTGTACCTAACTATCAGGAAACATCAGATTCATACCCATCTCCTGATATGTGGGGTGGATGGAGCATCAACTCCCAGAAAGCTGCGGAGAAATGCTTCGATTTTGATGTGATTAACAATGGCTTCAGCGGAGGGTTATACAGTCAGATGGAGATGGAGATGGAGATGGAGATGGAGATGGGGACGAGTGGAGAAGTAGAAGAAGAATCAAAGAGGTTAAAGGCGGCTGGTGATTGTTTCGTCTACCCCCCGACGTCGTCGCTTCATGATTTCGATGGAATCCAACAGATGGATGACATTTTCTTGTATAGCCCTACACACACTCTCAGATATATATAACACATAAAGATTCATTAGTTTCAGATGTTTATCTTTTGTCTCTCTTTCTTTCTTTTTTTTTGTTTCCGGTTCTTACTGAAGAAGTTCCATTTTGGAGGATGTTCCAGGGAATAACGACAGCCCCGGTTCTTCCTCTGCGTATCTCGATGGCAGAGAAGTCCCGATGTTCCATTACAACTGGGAAACTTGTCAAGACATGCCTATTATGGTAAGAAAGGACTCTTTTTGATATACTCAAAAATATCAGAAAAGACTACTAAGTGATGGTAGTCTAGTGTCCATCGTTTTGTTGGTCCAGACGCATCTTGTGGAATTCACATTAGCAGCCCCAGACTTCTGGGTTGGATTTCTGTTTTAGATCTCCTGGTTACAAAGCCATGTGTGAGGGTTTTTCCTATGACTATTGATGTTCCAAGGGAATTAATATTAGAGATGTTAATCTTGGAACATTATTTTGGTTCTAGGGGGAGGCACCAATGAAGATCTCGGATCTATGTGAGGAAAACATGGAGGAGCCGTCTACTGAAGAAGTTGTGTTGCAGGATCTACAGAGGGCTACAGAAAAGGTGAGTTTGGGGATCTTGATTGATCTCTGCTTACAATCTTGGTTTGAGTAGTTTTTCTGATATTTGATCAGTCTTGTATAACATGCTTTACAAAAAATTAATTATAGTTGACTGATGATACGCGCAAATGCTTCCGCGATACCTTTTACCGGCTTGCGAAGAACTCACAACAGAAGTCGGAATCCGGCAACACCAACCCGGAGGAGTTCCTTGAGGATAGAACCAGGTAATAGAGAGAGTTTTCTTCATTTATCAGACTTTGCTCTGCTTAAAAAAGGGCTCATCATCATCTTTGATTTTTCAGTAGGAACAGAAATCACAAGACTGAACTGGAAACAAATTCAATCGACAGAGCAATCGCCAATCTCACATTCAACAAGATGGAATCCAACATGAGAAATTTGCCTCCACCAAAGAGAGTTTCTTGTAATCAAGGATAAGGGAGAAGTTTGAGAACAAAAACCTCATCATCATCATCATCATCATCTTTGGTGTGTGTATATATATATTGTGCTTTGGCTTGACTTTCCAAGCTTCAGTTTTGATCTCTGTTTCAATACACCTCTGCTCAGCGTCGTTCCTGGATTTCATTTTCTTGATGCAATATGTTATGTTATTTAATGAATCTATAAAAAGTACATATAATGTAATATGAACTCGCTTACAAAATGACTCAGAGCTGGTTGTTTAAAAGAAATTCTTTAGAGGTTTTATATGATAGGAGACACAGAAACATTAGTATGTAAGTGGGAAACAACCTTGGAAACAGCAGCGCAGAGAATTAGTCTTACCACCAAACATAAACATCAATGGTTTTTAACACTAATCAATTTGTAGATTAATCCATATATCCCCCGACCATAAACTAGAACCGGCGAACTGAAATATAATTGTATATATCAGAAAGTCGCTGACTCACGTTTGCAAATTAAACAAAGATATAAGGAAGATCATCAACTCAACTCAACGTGCGTTCCATTAGTTTCTAAAGATTGTATAAAAATTTGGTCTTACTCCGACAGACAAACATTTCAATTCGCGAAAACATTTTTGTTTTGTAATTTTACTGTTTCTCCTTCAGAATGGCAACACCACCGTTAACGCCGAGAATGCTGACTCCAACGACATTGTCGCCTCTTGGGAGTCCACGGTCGTCGAAGAAATCGACGGCGACGGTACGGCCGGAGATTACGCTGGAGCAGCCGTCTGGTAAGAACAAATCAGCCGGCTCGAAATCGACGAAGCTCTTCCGCCGCGTCCGTTCTGTGTTCCGATCGCTTCCGATCATGTCTCCGATGTGTAAATTCCCCGTGGGAGGGACAAGGCTCCACGAGAACCACGTCCACGGAGGGACACGTGTCACGGGAACGCTGTTTGGGTACCGCAAAACGCGGGTGAATTTAGCGGTTCAGGAGAATCCGCGTTCTCTACCGATTCTCTTGCTGGAGCTAGCGATCCCGACGGGGAAACTCCTCCAGGATCTCGGGGTCGGCCTGGTGCGGATCGCGCTTGAGTGCGAGAAGAAACCGAGCGAGAAAAGCAAAATCATAGACGAGCCGATCTGGGCTTTGTATTGCAACGGGAAGAAATCGGGTTACGGGGTAAAGAGACAGCCAACGGAAGAGGATCTGGTGGTGATGCAGATGCTTCACGCGGTGTCGATGGGAGCAGGCGTGTTACCGGTGAGCAGCGGCGGAGGAGGAGCGGCGGAGCAAGGAGGAGGGGGAGGGCAACAGCAGCAGCAACAAGAAGGAGATTTGACTTACATGAGAGCACATTTTGAGAGAGTGATTGGGTCGAGAGACTCGGAGACGTATTACATGATGAACCCAGACGGGAACAGTGGACCTGAGCTCAGTATCTTTTTCGTTCGGGTTTAAACAACTAACGACATCGTTTTAGGGGAAACAAAAAAGACCACACACGTGCGTACGTATATACATACATACGTGCATCATTTTTTTTTGTTTAATATGCTTTTCTTGATTTTTGTTCTTTTTATTTTATGTACTCGAAATGACTAATTGGTGATGTAAAATCTCCCTAAAATCTTATGTTGGAGAACGCAAATCCGAGTAGATGATCATGTAATTTTGGGTACCATTATAGTCAGGTGTGTCCAATCTAGTTGAAATGATTAATTGGTTTTTAAAATTATATAGAGTTTTTCAATATTTTAGCTTATTATTCCCGCGAAATAGTACAGTTACAGTTAACATAAACATTATGCTCAAATAGAAATGGCAAACACAATGATATTTATTCAAAATAAAAATCGACAAACGACATTTGTGGACGTTGCTTCATTGTTTTCTTCTTCTATCTGCAACAACAAAACAACTGCCATCAAGTTTCGTTTTGTTTTAGTACTGGCTTTCAACTCCAAGGCCCTCAAACGTAGAAATGCATGCGAGCACGTGGCCTTATTTAGCTATAATTGAAAGTGAGACCACTTCCACCTAACTTGTCATCCACTAAGGCTAACAATCTCTCCGCTTGTGAAGGCGTCAGATAGTTAACCCAATCACTCACTTCTCCTTTCCTAAACAGGTGCCTATTCTCAAAGTTCTTGATCGATTTGCTTGACTTGTTCACCTCCAGCTTCTTTAGATTCTTGAAGCTACACAGATCCGAGATTCCCTTCACAACACCCTTTCGTTCCTCTTCCTCCGTGAAAGGAACGCCCAAGAAACTTGCAAGCTTCTTCAAGTTTGACTCGATGTCTTCTTTCATATCCTCGTACCGTAAGAACAAGACTTCCTCTGGTCTCTTTAAGCTCTCTCTCCAGTATCCCAACATGTGTTCCCAAAACGGACCAAACCCGATCACGCCCCTGCAATACTGATCAAACCCTTCTTCTAACGAGACTGGACTCACTGACTCCGATTTTATGCTGTTGATGTAATGCCACGACGAGATGAATGTGTCGAACGGGTTCCGGCACAGGTACACGACCTTCACGCCTGGTTTCTCGATCGACTCCTTCAGAGAACCGAAAGGGATGTGGGTTGCGAATGCCCTGGGACTGGCTAGACCGGAGAGATCAGGAACACCACCGTTCGCGTAAAGCTTGTACTCGAAGAAAGGTACGAGGTCATGAGGGTTGGATGTGAGAAGAGGGTGGTCGGTGGTTGAGGAAACCGGATCAAACTGGTATCGGTTAAGGAGGGTAAAAGTTAGAGCTTTTAACCATGTTGTACCGGATTTTGGTATGGTGGCGAGAACGACGTCGTTTTGGAGTGACTGGAAATGTTTCTGGAAGGACATGATAGCTTGAATCTCCTTGGATTGGCACCAAAACCCTTGGAAAAGATAAAGGTAACGAGTTCTCCATCCTCTCTCCTTAGGAAGAGAATCTAACATCTCTCGGAACTCGTAGCTTAGCCCTTCTTCATCTCCTCCTCCTTCTTGGCGTTTCAGGTCCAGGCTTTCGCCTTCTTCCTTGAGGAGCTCGAGCTTGTGGCAGATGGCGAAATTTGGGATCGCCATAATTGGAATGGTCTTGATGCTTGAGGTCGCCATTGTCATTGTCATATATATAGAGAAAAAAGTGTGTTTTTTGTTTGTTTGAATCTTTGGGTTTTGTTTGATATATTTTCTTGAGTAAGTTTGGTTGTTTATATAATGACGCAAGTCACGCAGATGCATGAAGATGCGTTGTGAAGAGAAGAACGCAGCCTCAGTTGTTATCACGCACGTGGGAAATAAACGGCGTGAGCGAATATTAGTTTGGCCCACTCCATATATATATATATGCTACTCTCTCCGTTTTTTTTATAAGGGGTTTTAGACATTTTGTTTTGTTATTTTTTATAAGAGTTTCTCACATTCTCATACAAAATTTAATTAATTATACTCAATACACTAACTTTAGTCAAAAAGAATTCAAAATCACTACTACCCATTAATTCATTAGTAGTCTCGGTACTATCATGAAATATTAATACTCATTTTCCTAAACTCATTATATAATAACACACACGAACAACAAAACTAAATAACCAAAAATGAAATCTGAAACTAAGAAAAAAAAAAAAAAAGCAGAGAAAAAGATGTTGAAGCAACTAGTAAGAAAAAAATTACCAAGGTTCGACCATTTGATCTCAACAAGAAGCTATATTACGGCGTAGGAGATCTTCTATCACCGTTTCATCGCCGTTGTTAAAATTTTCTTCTATCGGTGGTACTTCGTTTAAATCGAACAAACCTTCACTCCCATAATTTAGAGTTGGAAAATTTAAATCGAAAATAGAATCCATGAATAATATGTAAAGCATTGTAAGTTTGAAGATTATATATAGGGATATTACTTAATCGTTTAGTATTTTGGCTCCCTTGCAAAAAAAATAAAATTTTGGTTTTAAATGATTATGTAAAATTTGGTTCCAACCTGTGAATTTTCTAAAAATCAAAAAAAGTGAGAAGTGATAACTCAACTGTTAACTAAGAAGAGTTATGTTAGTGTTTAATGTTTTAATTAACTAATTTTCCGTTTTAACAGCAACATTTAATGTTTAAATTAGTTTTAATTGGATAACTAAATGTTGTTATGGTAGTGTTTAATGTTTTAAACTAAAAAAAAAATTCTTAATTTTTGTGTTTTTATAGAAAACCCCTTATATAAAAAAAAAAAAAATAGAGAGAGTATTGTTTTCGCTCCATATTTACACACTTTCTATTTTCTGATAACAGTGATGTGTCATTGTTGTCTGTAATGTATTCTTCTTGGAGTTAGTGTAAGGTTTGGTTTGCTGCTTTCTCATTTTGTTTTTGGTCCCAAAGTTGTCGGCAGACACAACTTTTTTTTTTTACTGAATAAACGGCCAAACCATTACTAAGGTTTAATTAAATTGATATAAATAAATTTCCAACTTTAATGAAATTGAATAAAATATCGAGGATGCCATTGAATTCGGGCTAATTTTTATCAACAATAATACATTTTATCGAATTTTAATTCAAATGATGATACAACAACGAAACTAGTGTAAATATATATATATATATATATATATATATATATTGGTCGGAAGTTGGATATTTTTTGAATTTGAATTCATATACCATCTCATTGGCATGTATATCTAATATAAAAATAATAAGTTAAAAAAACAAAAAACGTCATTCAAACCCACAATTATAACGAGTCGAAGGCCTACAATTAAGTTATCAACGTATATAAATCACGCTTAAGATGTCGACTGAATTTTCCAAATTTGGACAGAGATAAAACAACACACCTATAGCGGACGGACTACAGTTATAGCTACACTACACAAAATATATATGTCAACAAATGAAAGCAAGGATCAACAGTTTATACATTAATTAATATGATTTCCAAGATTTGTCGATGAATATAATATATTATATGCTTTATAACGGCTTGTGCACTTGATCTAATTTTGTGTTTTTCCTTTCAACTTGAGATTTGTATGTTTGTGGGTTATCGACATAATTAAGAATAATCTTTTCGACAAAAAAAAATGAAGAAAGTTCCTTTTTTTTTAGTGTATATTTTCAATTGTTTTGGTTTAAATTAAGAGATTGCTAAGATAACAGAATTAGAAAAACGGATATAAAAAAATATTATAATTTTCAAGACCGTTGCCACATTCGCCGAACCCGTTAAAGAGTTCGTCTCTATTTTCTGAACACACATTTTACACCATAACTCCTCAATGAGACACTGTCAAATAATAGGGTTAATAATTATGACTGAACCAAATTATAGGGTTAATCAAGCGGGTTTTGATCTAATGACAAAGTTAACCAAGAGCTCGTATTCCAGTGGTTTAGGAATTCCAATGGTATGGGTATGTGTCTTATCGCCCTGGGTTCGAATCTTCTTGACCACCCTTCCACGTTTAAATCAGCAAATTGATGTCGTGTACCCCGGTTGTTGGGCCGCTGGAGATTAGTTTTGGGCCTAATAAGCGGTTAATCGTCTCCTATGTCCCTCTGAGGGATTTTTAAATCACTATTATCCCCGACTAATCCCCATCGCCCCTCACTATAACGAAACGACGAAAATACCCCTAAGTTTTTTTAAATGAAATATCACCTCCCTAGTTATAACATCAGTTGTACCAGTATTACTGGTATCCCCTATTAGTACCATACTGGTATCCCCTAGTATTCCCCTAGTATCACTAGGTAATACTACCCTGGTGATACCACGCAGAGGGGATTCGAATCCTGGTCGTGCGTACGCGCGGGTGACGTGCGTGGAGCTCGCACTGAGCTACCGTGTTTTTTGTTGTCCTCTTATTCTATTAAACCCTTACAACCCTTCATTAAAGGTAAAGTTGACATTTTACCACAGAGAGAGATCTGCGCTCTTTTTTCTAATGAAAAGGGTATACCAGCCCTTGAGTTCATCAAAAAAAAATGAATGACAAAGCTATAGGATCCACCAAAACGATTGTGTTGTCATACAACCTTCTAGTTCAAGTCCCACTTAGAAGGAGTCAGAGGTTTAAAAAGACGACCACAAAGCTGGAAACCTAAACCTACATTTCGAGGGAAAAATGTATGTCTCGATCTAAAACTTATCGGTAAATTTTCTTAGCCGACAAAAAAGAAAGGATTTTCTTATCGTATAAACTATACTATTTTAGGATAAGAACGAAATTAAAAATAAGAAAGTTACGCACTGCACAAGATGGATTCTGATTTCACTTGTAAAGAAGTTTGTTTGGATACGACACTTATCTGTATTTGTTTCTCCTTTTTTCTTAATCTTTATCTTTGCAAGTATTTTCGTGTGTGTTAAATCTTTATCTTTGGAGGTTGAAGATTCTTTTTTTTTTTTCCTATTGGTCAACGAAGTTTTTTTTTTTTTTTGGTTTAATGGTCAACGAAGTTAAAGATTCTTAAAGACGAATTATCATCTCTTGAAACACACGTACACTCCACTGTCCAAATTTGTATGTAATAACCACTCCATACCCACGTGGTACCACGTTCACTTCCACACATCACGCATATGGACTAAAC
>PKML01002721.1:1017000-1100264 GCA_002933935.1 Eutrema yunnanense
ATAGATAAGTAAAATTGAATGATAAGTGGCTGAAAAAGATAAAAGAAACTAAAACTATTGTATAACTTTAATTATGTGTTCATAGTATAATATTAAAATCATCATATTATCGAAGAAAAAAAAAAGAATTAAAATCATCTTATAAAGCAACCTAACATTGAAAGCGTGTTCTTTAAAAAGATGTGAAAAAACTATCTTAGATGAATAATAAATCAATAGGTTTTTTTTTTTAAAAAAAATAAATAAATATCAATTCAGACTTCAATTCGCGATTTTTTCTGGAGATTGCCAGTTAGTTTTTCATGGTCTTCGCGTTTGTTTTGAAAACTATTGTCGCTCGAAATTGGCTGAAGAGAAAGACCAAAAATTTATATGTTAAGTTAAATAATATAATGACGTGAGCAAAAATGTCACACATTAAATGCCTTTAGGAAAAAGAAAAAAACATGGCACATAGTATATGTACCTCTAAGTGGTCGAGAATCTTTGAAATTGTGAAGCTTTGATACGATGCTTCAAAATCCTTTTTTAAAATTTTTATTTCGAAAAATTAAGTCTCTCCTACGATAGATTGCACTCTTTTGGGAATGTCTTCTAACCCTTGTTCGTCAGTGTTTCTTTTGATCTGTTTCAACATTGGTTTAACAATTAGCTGAAATTTAAGTCAACATAAATAATACTATGTACAAAATTATATCATTCTTAAATAATATGTACAAAATTTGCGAAATCCTCGTAATTTCGAAGTCGAAATTTTTCAAGAGGTATTTGACAAAATTGTTGTCCCACAGAGGCTATTTTTGTTCTCTCAGTTAATCTTATCATAAATTTATGATCAGAGATTTTGTAGTTCTTATTGCATTCTTACACATTGAAATTGTAAATTTCAATAAAATTTCCTTCACATAATTGACCTCCAGATTTTTTTAAGAAGGGAATGGTGAACTGAACATTGAATAGTATTTTCCTGTATTGAAAAATAATTTAGATTAAAGTTAGATAGTAAGTTTATAAAATTAGGACAATATCTTAGCATAATTTTTTGTTTTATACATCAATATATACCACCTCTATATGTGGATACGTTTAGATATAGATTACAAAAGATTGAGAAACTATAACGTACATCATATTTTTTTCAGCATAGTAATCTAAACTAAAATAAAATAAAAAATTATACACCACCTCTATATGCATTAATGTACATCATAACGTACATCATATTTGTCACGGGTAACAAAGTGATCGTTATGGAAACCCATCATAATAAGCGTTTGTATATATAATAACGTACATATTTTATAGTTACACAAAAGATTACCTCTTAGTAATCTGTTTTGCGTTTGGTTTCTGTAGCTCTCTTCTCAATATTTTTTGGGTTGTAAAATTGAAAAACTATCAAATTTGTTATATAGAAGTAAAGAATTATAATTCTTTTTCCTTATATGATTGTATTCTTTTTTAAAAAAAATTTCTTAATCAAAATTTTCTTAATCTAAAACAATTTTTATTTTCCTTTTTTCTGATAACTTTATATTTATGATTAAGTTTATGTTTTATTTTTTTGGTCTAATTTTACTTATAGGATATTTCCTCTCTTTTTTTTTTGCTAAATTTACTTTTAGGATTAAGTTTTTTTTTTCTTTTTCTTAACTTAAACTCTAGCTTTTAATTTTTAAGTTAAATTTTCTTAATTTAAAAACAACTTTTATTTTAACTCGACACATGTCAAAATCTAATGGCTTAGCTCGACACGTGTCGCGATCTTGCGAGTTACTAACTTTGAATCATTCTCTTTTATATATATAGATATATAAGATATTAGTTAGTAAACTATATATAGTTTCCAAGAAACAAGATTTGATATTAAACCTTTGGTCAACAAACAAAAAAAAAAATTGATATTTTTCAAAAAGACATGATGTGGTGGTTTTTTCGGCAAGAATTACGTAGTAATTGTTTTATTTTCAATATAGTTGTTACTCTACATTGTTGTAGATAATGTTTTAATATACCCTTTAATATATAAAGTAAACACAGGTCATCAACTGTATGGAACATATATCGACATGCCGTTAAACGCACAACCTCGGGATTGCATTAGGCGAGTGGAGCCTACGTTGCTTTCTTTACCCTATTCATTTTTGTACTCTATAAAATATAGACAAGCAATCGAGTGACTTACGGCCTACCTTTTAAGTTTTTAATGGAGAAGGCTACATGTATATTTGATTACGACTCTAAACCAAATCCGTGACATAATATTCTTCTATGCCATGTCTACACACAGATGCGTGACGTGATTTTTTCCCTCGTGTTTATCGAGTTAGGATTGATGGGTCAAAAGCCAAACTAATTTTGTTATTTGAATACCTTTTTGTGGGGTTTTCTTTTTTGAACTGACATTTTTGTGGGTTGTTAGTTGAATACTTTAAATAAAAAAAAAATCGAGGATTTGTGGACCGAAACCCATACATTCTCAATCGGAAAATATATATATGTGCAATGTTTTTTTTCCGAACAGAAACCGAACAAGGAGGTTTAAAGACACATAACTTTTAGAAGACCTGAGACTCTTCCTTAACTCTTCTTTTTACTTTTTGATATTGTATTGGCAATTGACATTTTTCTTTTAAACCGATAAGGCTAATATTCTTTCTTCTCGGGATTTGTCTTTTTCCAATAAAAAGAAATCTTCTTCTTATCAAATAAAAGGAAACTTACTTTTCTTTCCTAGATCGGTCTTGATGTGTCTTGAAGTCGATTGTTAAACTGATTTCAACTCAAACCGGGTTAAACCGGGGAGTGCTAAATCCCCCTCTAACAGTCACTAACCCGATACTCACTTGGTAGTTAGTTTAACACTTCAAGAATGAGTCACAAGATATGCAATAAAGTCACCTTATGGATAAATAAGCTAAGTTTTGAAAAATCGAAAATAATCAGTGGAGTTTTTTTTTTTTTTTTTGTGTGTAGAGTGTTTGACACGCCTTGTATTTAGGAAGATATGCATCTCCATCATTGGAGAGTTTCTCATCAATATAAAACTAATATTTTAAATCATCTCCGATTCGAGCTTTCTCTTCATTCCCAAACCCAATCTTGTCTCTTGGTTTTGATTCATATCCCCAGCTTAGCGCTGCAAGTCCTAATTTAGCCAAAACCCCTAAAAACCTCCCGAATAGATCCATACCAGAGAATTGATTCAACATCTTCGAATCTGCAACTCAAAACCTAATAAAACGACACGAGACTCGCAGTTTTCACTCTCTTTTGGAAAGATCTTTAGAAATTTGGCATGGAAGGATCGATATTACAATCTGTTCTAAAAGGGTGTGAAATTGAGCTTAGGTGATATTCTACTTGTTGTTAATGGAGTCCCACTCATATGAGATATGATCAGAGTTATTCCATATTTCAATATGTAAAATGTAGACACGAGACCATTTCTACAGACGCCCGGAACTGTAGCAAAAAGACTAGCATTTGATTTTTGGTTAAATCACCAACTCATAGAGGGAGAGTATATATATATAGTTATATCCGAATATTAACAAAATGCATAATGTTGGGTATAGGCTCTTCATTTCATCTTTACACAACATACATTGAATCCTAGGCTAATCCCTTAAGAGGTGCTACTTGTTGTCGGAACAGAAGACGCCTCCGTCTGAGCCTCACTGGCCATAGTTTCCGGCAGTGATGTCTCTGGCTGACCCACCGGTGGAGCTTCCGTGAGGTCAGGGGCAGAAGCTTGAACAATTTCTGAAGGCTTGAACTTGTTGATGTAGTAGCTAAGAGACGGTCCACTGTATTCCACTGTTTTTGGTCGAGCTGGGGCATCTTTCCCGACTTGGAGGAGTATAGAGGAAGCCGCAGCGACTGCGATAAGGGCAATGCCAGCTACGACTGCTGCTGTGTTCTCAGCTCCATCAGACGAAGATCCTGCAGTACCTGAGCTTATCGCGCTCTCTGCAACATACACTGCAGGCTACAAAAGAAAGCTATTCTTCAGGAAAAGACTATAGAATTAGATCAAGAACCCCATCTCAAGAAGATGCATGACATATTTTGTCGCAAGCTAATGCATATTCCGTGGAGGTTGAGGTCAATGACAGAATAATGGAACAAAACACAAAGAAAACCGAAAAGATGTAATTTTCTTTATGATCCTTGATTCAACGATTGCAAATGTATGAGTCCGATGATCAAACTCTCCTAACTCTCCCAAATCCCAAACAAGCAACTGGTCAAAGACCCCTAATCTCTTCTTCCTCCCGCTAATGCCTATCACAAACATAACAACCGTTCCCTTGGCTTAACAAAGCTTGAAGCTTTTCCCCTCAATAGAAAACCGACATCTCTCCAAAGCTCTATCTTTCTCTCTCTCTCTCTCTCTCAGTATCATAAAAAAATGGGTATGAGTAGATACAAACCTCAATAGAGTAGACATTTGTCTGACCGGCAGTATCCTTCTCAACATAGCCAGTCCAACCACGCTGCTTCCGAGGAGGGAATGTTCCCACCACTTTCGTCTTCTCTCCAGCCAACCATTCCATACTCACTGTGCCAACCTGTGTTTCAACCACCAAACCAAACCCAAGGTGAGACCTTTGACTCGCTGATCAATAAGATCATTTTCAATTGTATGATTCCTAGTTTGTAGTCACTTCAATCCGTAAACACCAATTCTAGTGGTATTGAGGAAGTAGCCAATTTTGGATAACCTAATTCTAGTAAGAATGCGACTCTACAGTCATGGTGATTTGAGATTTCACTCGTCAAAAATCGGATTAAATCCCTTGTAGCATCTTAAAATCCCACCTCGAAAACTAATAATAGAAGATAATAACTTTCCGAAAAAGCGATTGAGTACCTCCTTCTCGGGAGCACATTCTTCGGCATTACAATCAGCATCGTCGGAAGAAGCTCTAACGACGGAGACGAAAAGTTTCCGTCTGATGAATCTGCCAAGAGGCTTGGGCGATGCCAAAACGCAGCCGTTTGGGGATAGCAAGAAATTGGAAGTGCACGACATGGTTGATCAGAGATTCTGGAGTAAGAAGAGAAGATAATATGATAGAATTAGAAAGAGACGACGATAGTGTGTTGTGTGTGGTAATAGAAAGAGACGACGTTTGGGCTTTTCGATTAGGCTACGCGTGTAACTGCCCACCTCACAACAAACCCACAAAATCAAAAGAATCAAAAATTACCAACAAATTTAGATTGATTTGAATTTAGAAAAAATATATCTATACTATAATCACTCACTAAGTCTCACAAGGGTTTGACACCGACACCTAAGCACCCATTCTTTTGGCACTCCAGCCTCTTCACATCAACAAAAACAGATCAATCAAAGTAAGCCACATCACTCGGCAATAAATTCAAGTCCAAACTGACTCCATGACAAAACGTTCCAAATTCTAATTATGGTTTTAATTCTAATCATTGATTTTGACTGTATTAAATCTATAAATATTTTTCAACTCACAAAAAGTTAAATGTATTTCAAGAGTCATGGCTCAATTATGTCTATATATTAATCAAACATCGCATGGTTCAATATTGCTCAAGTGTTTTTTACTGTTCTGCATATTTGATTGTTACTTTCTAGCGGATGAATTATATACATACCGATACACGAGACAGAAAATCTTTTTATGATAGTTGTTCGTGCTTGCTATACTACGCTTATATAGTTAACAAATTCAAAGAGGTATGTAACCAAAAACTTGCTTTGTAATTTGATTGTATATGTCACTGTGTCGTACTATTCTTCCATGGAAATGTTTGGATCTAATTGTCAATAACTCTGAAAAATTGCTGAAGTTACAGAGATGAGAAGATTGTTTATAGTTTCGTATACTTCTCTTATACATCTGTTAACGAGATATTTTAAAATGAACACACGGTTCACACTTAGAGATTTAAAATGGGCAAATGAAATAGTTGGAATATTTTTATGGGTATATAAATAGTTGGGTATTAAAAAGTTTATGAAATTTTCCCAAAATTCTTTAACTAATCCAACAAAATAAAATATCCCCCTAAATGATTTTAATTTAGAACATTGTAACAAGATAATAATATGAGCAGACAAAAGCAACTTTACCTTCATGAGCCTCTCCTCCTGACTCAGTTCAGCAACAAAAAGCATGTCTAAAAGCAAACTCAAGACAGAACAAAACACATAGTCAATTCTCTCAAACATAATATATATTTCTGATTTTTAGTAAACTAAAACTTTAGAGTTGGGGAAAATATTTTAATTGTCAAATTAATTAAAAATTTGAGTGTTAAAACTAGCATAAAAGTGAAAAGACAAATTAAACTTGTGACACCTCTAACGATCTAAAAGACAGGATGTCCATGTCTGATTTGATTTCACAATTATATAGCTAAAATACAAAAATTATTTGACTAATCCAACAATATAAAATATTCCCCTAAATGGTTTTGGTTTTAAACATTAAATGTACCAAGATAGTAATATGAGTAGACAAAACCAATATTACCTTCATCATGAGCTTTTCCTCCTGGCTCAATTCAGCCACAAGCAACATGTCCAAAAGCAATCTCCGGACATAAACAAAAAACACATAGTCAAAATCTCTCAAACTTCCGCTTTTTAGTAAACCAAAACTTCAAAGTTAGGGGAATATTCTAATTGTCAAATTAATCGAAAATCTGAGTGTTAAAACTAGCATAAAAGTGAAAACACAAATGAAACTTGTGACACCTCTAACGATCTAAAAGACAGGATGTCCATGTCTGATTTGATTTCACAATTATATAGCTAAAACACAAAAATTATTTGACTAATCCAACAATATAAAATATTCCCCTAAATGGTTTTGGTTTTAATCATTAAATGTACCAAGATAGTAATATGAGTAGACAAAACCAATATTACCTTCATCATGAGCTTCTCCTCTTGGCTCAATTCAACCACAAGGAACATGTCCAAAAGCAATCTCCGGACATAAACAAAAAACACATAGTCAAAATCTCTCAAACTTCCGCTTTTAGTAAACCAAAACTTCAAAGTTAGGAAAATATTCTAATTGTCAAATTAATCGAAAATCTTAGTGTTAAAACTAGCATAAAAGTGAAAACCCAAATGAAACTTGTGACACCTCTAACGATCTAAAAGACAGGATGTCCACGTCTGATTTGATTTCACAATTATATAGCTAAAACACAAAAATTCTTTGACTAATCCAACAATATAAAATATTCTCCTAAATGGTTTTGGTTTTAATCATTAAATGTACCAAGATAGTAATATGAGTAGACAAGACCAATATTACCTTCATCATGAGCTTCTCCTCTTGGCTCAATTCAACCACAAGGAACATGTCCAAAAGCAATCTCCGGACATAAACAAAAAACACATAGTCAAAATCTCTCAAACTTCCGCATTTTAGTAAACCAAAACTTCAAAGTTAGGAGAATATTCTAATTGTCAAATTAATCGAAAATTTGAGTGTTAAAACTAGCATAAAAGTGAAAACACAAATGTAACTTGTGACACCTCTAACGATCTAAAAGACAGGATGTCCATGTCTGATTTGATTTCACAAGTATATAGCTAAACACACAAAAATTATTTGACTAATCCAACAATATAAAATATTCCCCTAAATGGTTTTGGTTTTAAACATTAAATGTACCAAGATAATAATATGAGTAGACAAGACCAATATTACCTTCATCATGAGCTTCTCCTCTTGGCTCAATTCAGCCATAAGCAACATGTCCAAAAGCAATCTCCGGACATAAACAAAAAACACATAGTCAAAATCTCTCAAACTTCCGCTTTTTAGTAAACCAAAACTTCAAAGTTAGGGGAATATTCTAATTGTCAAATTAATCGAAAATTTGAGTGTTAAAACTAGCATAAAAGTGAAAACACAAATGAAACTTGTGACACCTCTAACGATCTAAAAGACATGATGTCCATGTCTGACTTGGTTTCACAATTATACAACTAAAACACAAAAAATCTTTAATTAATCTAACAACATAAAATATTACCCTAAATGATTTCGATTTAAAACATGAACTTTAACAAAGACAAACTTTACCTTCATGAGCCTCTCCTCCCACTCTTTTTTCCTTTATGTGGTCGGATTCAAACGTAACCGATAGCTTCAGTGACGTCCTTGTCACTTTTTGCCATAACTTGTTAGCAAAGACAAACAAATCGTAAGATTAGAGAATTGTGAGAGTCGGCATAAGTCATCAAAAGAGTTGCCAAGAGAAAGGACAAGACACGAGTGAAAACATTTTCCCCAAAATCTACCACATAGTCCATTACATGAAACAAAAAAAAATCTACCTCTTTCCGAGTTTGGTGAGAAGATGCAGCAAAACTTCATCATAATAATGCTCTGAAACCTATAGATTTGCCAAAATATATCTTGGATCAGTTTTGAAGAAGAACACCATATACATATATCCGAAAAACAGAATGTAGACGAATCAAGCCTGGTTTATCAATTATGATGCTAGAAGAAGATGATGGTAAAAGGGTAATCATGTATGTATGTATTAACCAAACATGTTTAGAAATAAGCATTTCACAAGAACATTAAACCATAGATTGATTTCTACCTGGAAAGAAGCGGCGATATCAGCATGGTTTCTTCTGTCTTCGTTTGTTGCAAAAGAGAGTGGACATTTAGTATCGCTGCACATCCAAAAGACCATTGTTTTTTTAACACAAAGCTTCCTCATATGTGACGTTACTCAGAATAACCGAAGCTGATCTTAAAATCTTGATTATTATAAACGTTACATTTCTTTGGCTTCAATGGCTAGCCTCACTTGTGTCTTCAAGCCAGCATAAGAAAAGTTGCAATCTTTATGATGTTTCATCGGAACCTGATAAAACAAGGTAACAACATAACATAAATGATGCACATAATGAGTGGAACAAGAAAAGAAAAAAATAATCTAAACAGCGAGCAAACCAGTTTCACTTACATTAAACTTAACAGATTTTGCATCACCCTCCAGAGCAAGTTCTTCAAAAGCTGGTCCACCACTCCTTCGCATATCAAGGCCAAACCATTTTGATGTCTTGTCAAATGCTTCGCCTATAGCATCATCTATTGTAGTCCCAAGTTGTATGTACTGACCAAGCTTATGAGCAATAACTAGAAGATTGTGCCCACCTACACAGGAATTGTTTTTTTTATATAGAAAACTAAACCCTCTTTCGATATTTCTATTCTGCTACTAGAAATCATTCAGGTAATATGAGCAATGCCATGAAAGGAAAACTTAATTCTTGTTCAAGTAATCTACAAAGACAAATCAAAAGCTGATGAGCAATTCAAAAATATCAAATTAGAAGTAAACACATAAAGTGAGCACATTACGCAATACCTCGCTACAAGAGCATGAGCCTCCATGTGATGCACCCCAACAATCGGGAGATTAAAACTACCAGCAACTCTTCGAGCCTTCTGCACACCAACTGTATGACTCGAAAAGAAACTCAATCTTAGTTCTCTAACGACACTTACTATTCCATAACACAAGAGTGAAGACTTTTTTCTCCAACTTACCGCGTAGACAGAGGCTCAAACCAAGTCCAATGGTAACAACAACAACAGAGAGATCCTTCTCGGTTAAGTTGGCACTGTCAAGTGCGTCTTGCACAACTTGAAACCGATGAATACACATTTTTGTCTGCATCAGCATAAAAATCCCAAGGCCTAAAGCTATGCATATCTCGAGGCAAAAGGAAGTAGATGGACCGTGTCTAGGCTTGCAATTCTTTGTAAAGAGGAAGAGTCTATATTACCTTATCGATAACCCGAGACTGTGCTTCCTCAGCCTGTTTAGGAGCGACGCCTCCATATTGAGAAAGCAGTTCTGCCTTAATGTCGCCAATTTCGAGATCAGAACAGGTGAACACTTGACGAATTATATAAGGGAAAGAAAAATTTAAGAGCAGTAGTGAATCCAAAATTCCAAGGAGAGTTCCCAAAAAAAAAAGTGAAGGCTCTCAGACAAAAAATATGTTTTCGAACATTAGTGGAGTCTTGTAAAACATCAAATGCACGATCTTTACCTGAGAAGAAATGACTTGACTAAGAATTTCACCATTGCTTCTCACCTGAAAACCACAAATTCTAATATCAGTGAACTAATAAGTTCCCATAAGTAAACAAAAACTGAGACAAATAGACCATATATTAATTAAATGGACTTACGACAGAACAACCAACCAAATTATCATCAAATATCGCCCAGAATCGCTTTTGGGTATAGAGTAAACTCTTGTTCCGGTAGAAAAAGAACGTGTACTATAAAAATTGGATGAAGATGAAGGAGCGATTGGCGAGAAAGTTTGGGTTATAAGCTTATGCTTTTGGTGTTTTTGTAATCTGAGAGAAGGAGACGTCGCTAGAAAAGAAATTCCGGGATAAATATTCAGTCGGGAAATTCCTAAGGTGTCAGCTACAACACCCTCCTCCCTCGCCACCGCCTGATTACACAGGATCGGTGACGACAATGTATGACAAATACGGCTGCGAAACTTCCAGATTAAGCGTCTTAGCCGCTGATGTAACTGATGTTGAAGATAGCAATACGGAGCAAATTCCTTGTCTATTTCAACAAAACGAAGACCACAATCAAGATACAGTATCACGAGTTTTCAAAATTAAGCAACAAAAAAAAACGCATCGCAGTGACGGAAAGCAGAATCAAGAGACGAAATCCATCTCTAGATGATATACGTAAAAGAAAAACCCAGATCTATATCTAAGAAAACCACCAGGAAGGAACGAGAAATTTCACTCATCCATAAGAAAACAAAAAAACGAAGGCGTTTTGTTTATCAGAAGGAGCGAGTCCTCTTCGGTAATCTCAGCTTCCTTCAGCTTCTGAGCGACTACCTAAAGGAGAAGAGAAACAAAAAAAAACAACACTAAATCAGATTTCGAGAACTGGAACGGAGCAAAAGCTCCCCAAACTAAGAGAAAAAGGAGGAGAGGAGAAATTGATGATCGGCGGCGTCTTCTGCTCACCATTTTTGCAGAGGTATGAAACGATGAACGTGATTCCTTGTCGCAGTAATCTCAGAGAGAAAGAGAGAGAGAGAAGATAAAAAGTTTCAAAAACAAAAACAAAAATGAAATGGAAAATGGTGAGAGTCTCTGCGAGAATGGAGAAAGATCCGTTGGTAAATGGTGACGGTAGTAGGGGCAATATCGACCAATAACCTCTAACGTCCTAACGTCCTATAGGCAGGTGGACCCTACTTTTGATTTCAAATTTTTATTTTTTTTAGAGAATCTAATACTAAATGAAATATTTGGAGTTTTGGACCAAAAACCATAATGTATTGTAGTTCTCGGTATCTTGAGAAATAATCCATAACATGTAATATCTTTTTACTATGAAACAGTTAATTCAAAACGTTTCTTTTTTTTCAGCTACTTGTTCATTTTCAAAACTATTCTTACACAAGAATTCCCAATCACGGCAAGTTCAAAACTACATTCAAACTCGCAATTTATCCAGAACAATTACTATCTACAGCATATGAACTTATTAGCGTTCTTAAAAGTTACAATTAGCAATTTATCCAGATAATTATGTCTTTAATTTAGGGGTGTCAATTAGGACCAAAGCCCGAGGGCCAGCCCGGCCCGACCCTGAAAAACAGCGGGCTCGGACCTAGAAATATATGTCCGAAAAAATCGGATCTTTCGGGCTAAAGCCCATTCGGACTAGTGTGTTTTTCGAGCTTAGCCCGACCGGGCTCGGACTAGCCCGAAAAGCCCGGAACTTTACATTTTAATTAGTTAGAGATTTTATTTAAACATTTATCTTTCTAAAAATAATAATTTGACATATTTTCTATATATTTCGTGATCCATGTACCATTATCATTCATCCATAATTACTTCATATTTTTTCATATTTTTAAAATCATTATCTATAGACTTTCAATGACATTTATATATGATTTATACATGTCAAAACTTAATATTATTATTTTTTATTTTTATTTGTACCTCTTGATGGTGATGAGGATTTAGAAGACGATGAAAGAGATTCTAATCTAAACTCTACTACCTAGATTTGAAGTGTTTTGATTTTATGTTTTATTTGGTAATACAATTTATTTGAATTTTTTTTTGTCAAACTTTTGCTTTTAAATTTAATTGGATTTGATAGAATACATTTCAATTTAGATTTATTTTGATAAATATTTTGTTTTAATTATTCATCTGAGAATTGTGAATTTTTGTGTTTGTAAATAAAAGCCTGAAAAAGCCCGAAAAGCCTTAGAGCCCTGTCCGGACCGGGCTGGGCTTTGGAATATAGGCCTGATTTTTTTTCGGACCGGACCGAGCCGAACTCAAATATATGCAGACTTTACGGATTTCGGACCGGGCCAGACCGGGCTAGCCCGATTGACATCCCTATAAATTAGTCACGAATTTTGGTCGTATAATTTGTAATAATATTTATAACTAAACTTTTCGTCACTGTTTCGTCAATGTTTGTGACTTTATTTTGTTACTCGTGATTTTGTCATAATACTAACGATTTTGTAGCGTTATAACTTCGTCACAGTTTCGTTAAAAAATGGTCACAATATTGTGACAAACCATTTTGACACAAAAAATGGTCACAATATTCACATTTTCTTGTAGTGTCCAGTAACGGACGGATAAAGATTTACCATCATCTTCAAACCTGAGATGTACTCCGCTTTGATGAAGAAAATATTAACAGGTGCCACCTCTCCCAATCAATCGTGACAGGTTCAGAATCACATCTAACAAAAATCCATTTATAGCATTTTTCGATATCTACACAGTTTTCTAATTGGATCGTTGTGATTCGGGGTAAAAAAAGAATGTGAGTTCATTTCCGGTGTTTCTAATGATACATGAATATGCTCGACAGGTTTCTTTCTAACATTCGGAAATGTTACAACTATGTGCTATGGATTACAAAGGATTACGAAGGTTGGTCCGTTGAATCTGTTTGTTTACAGAAGAAGAAAAAAAACTAACCATGCATTGTATTTGTTTTTTTAATCCACCAGAAATTGTTCATTTATACATAGACTAAAGGATACGGCTCACGCTTCTTCGAGAACAATAGTCTAAACACATACGTATAAAGTTGATTTGATGAACCTCTACTCCCTTGCCATTTTCCCAACCCCTTCCCTTCTCCAACGTTTACAGCTTTAAAGGTATTCTAATTTCTAAGTTATAAACTTATATTGGTATTGCACGTGTTAGGTTAGTACTGTTGAATTATCGGTGTAAAGATCATATATATATGAATTCAACGTGTTAGGTTTGTGGTAACGAAAGGTATGATCTTTACACCAATAATTCAACACTAATACCTCAATTTTTTTACAGTCTTAGCTTAGATTTTACATCGAAGATATATAAAGTTGCTATGGTTTGCAGTGATATTTATGTTTTTTTTTTTTTATTCCGATTTTTTCTTTTGGTACGTAATTTTCCTATATTATTTTTTGTTAAAGACGTAATCTTTCCTAGATACAAGACCAACATTTGATAATATTTGTGTTGGATTCACAAAAGCGTTAAATAATTTCTCTCGAGTCATTCGATTTGAGTTCGGATAACACTTCAACATCATTTTTAACCGTTTAAACTAATTGTATTTAGGTGAAATAGTCATTGGTTATGCTTTAGATTACCAAAATGTTTTTCAGTTACAGTTTCTCTTTTGTTCTATTCAATTGGTGTAGTTTTTATCCATTGGTCTTCTCTTATGTATACTTTTAAAATGTTCAATTAGGTCCCAACTTCCAACAGCATTTTATATGACGAGTTAGGCTCCGAAGGAACAACCTCTAAAACAACAGAACACATACAAATAAAGATAAAGAAAAAGCAAACTATCTGTCTTATAATTAAGGGGATACACTCAAATTTATANTCCACTTCCTCGTCCTTTTCCAGTATTTGATGAAGAATATTGAAAAACCCCTCAATAAAGGTCGCCGTACTAGCCCCATTCTTCCTAAGAATTCCGGATCGCGATAATACACTTGAATACCCAAGAGCAATTCGGAGGTAAAAATAATATATGCTATCACTTGACTTCATAAACTGAGAGTAAGGATTCATTAAAACATTCTTCATCAAATCCCGTTCGAAATGCATACCATAAACAGCCACAAACTGCCATGTGAGCTTAATAGTATCAAGCTCCTTGCGTGTGATAGTGATCCATTTAGAAAGGTATGCGAACCTGAGAGAATCTTGAGGAGGTGGAAGCTGAAGATAGCATTCTGCATCATCAGTAGCTACAACACCAGGTTGGATAACTTGAGCATCAACAATACTTCTGCTTGTTGGATTGTTTTGCCCCGTTGGCAAATCATTTTGGGTCAAACTGAACATATTTTTCCTACAACCAGAAAACATAAGAAAATTAGAAATCAGATCTCTGAAATTTAGTTTTTTTTTTAGATAAAAAAACCTAAATTAATGGTTTAAAAAAAAATCTAGTGAGATAGGTTGATTAACGTAGAGATAAATCGGAAAAAAAAAACCATGAATATTCCCATGGGAGAACGCAAAAATAGAGTTCGACATGGAAATAGCGACGCGAATGATTCGGAGAGAGAAAAGAACCACTGTACCTCAGCCGGGAAGGAATAACCCCGCCGCGAAAACCCCCCTGACGTCGAGAAGAAGCGGAGAACAAACGACCTCGAGATCTCTAAACTGAGCCCTAGTCTACCATTTTCAACGAAACTCATAATAATTTGGACTTATCATTTCGATTCATAATAATTTGTTAGACTGACTTTTTAAACGAACCCAAAATTGAACACAAAATTGAGTCGAGATGTACAACTCTTGCAAATATATTTTTAAAAAAACAGGCTGACTCTAGTGAAATCTAAAGAAGAAAAAGATGTAAGTATTTTACAAGGATGGAGAATTTGATCTGATTCATAGTCAAATTGAGTTCGGCTTTTGGATCATTATTATACGTGTCCAACAAGATATCAACGATCTTTCGATACCGTTTGACTGAAAAATATCAAAATTTTAAGTAGGTGCTGACGGCATCTTTGGACTGGGCTTGTTCTTGACTTGTTGGGCCATAGACTCTTCATTATACGTGGGCTTCTCTATTAGGTTACGCGTGTAAATGCCCACCCCCAAAAAATCACATCAAACCCACAAAATCTAAAATTACCGTTTAGAAAAAACAATTACGTGGGCTTTTCTTTTAGATTGATTTGAATTTAGAAAAAAAAATATGTAATTACTATTTACAGCATATGAACTTTTTAGCGTTTTTAAAAGTTACAATTAGCAATTTATCTACAGAGACATAATAAGTTCATAATGCCAGCTGGTATGTGTGTTCTTCTTTCTCGTCTCTTCTTTCACTTTTTTCCTCTATAAGACTATAAGTCTATAACGAATTATTTCAGTGTGGCATTTGCTTAATCATTACAACGGCCAAAAACCTTGTGGGCTAGTGGCTTAGCCACTATGCCTTTATCTTAAGCATGTCATGTGCACTTTCCCGTTGTCGAATACAAACAAATTGTACAAAAAAAAGGCATCATCATAATGGTTTACCGAGTGAACCAATAGTTGAGATTTAATTATAACTTATATCACATGACATGATCAATATGACATCTCAGGTTTCTGACCAAGCTTATGTGTGTTGGTTAGTGTGTTGGAGACATTTTTTGTTTTTTCCTATCCTGTTACAGGTTTTAAGCTTCTCCGTGTTTGAGATGAGATTCAAGATTTTAGAAGTTATTTTGGATTGTTGGAAGATTCTGGCCGGAAATAAAACACTTTATATCGAAGAATCTGAACTTTTTTCAAGAAAAATAAAAATCATGACTTTTTTGTCTACCTGCTCCCTTTCGCATGATCAGTTTATAAAGCAATTTTGGTCTAGCATTATATTTCATTATTTGAATTCATTTGTTAATGATTCCATATCATTCTCTTTTGGTTTCCATATTCCTCTTTTGAAACTTAGAAAGAAAAAAAAAAGATTTCTAGTAATTTTTATATAATTTAAATGAATTAATTTCTCATTTTCTATTTATTTATTGTTAATATCTTATACATATTACAATGCCACACAACCGTAAGCTTTGAAGTGGATCCTTTTGAAATGAAAACTATGAGCATGAACCGCCACCAACTATGTCCAACGGACCTATTGACGAATATCGATTATTAATAAACGACAACAATATTTTTAAGTAACTATAGAATAAAAACAACGTTAAAACCATAAAATAGGTCGGAACATGTGTTTATGGATTGATCACATATGATCGAGCATTCTGCATATGTCAACATTCTACAAATTTTTAATCAAAAATATGAAGGTCAAATAAACCAGATGAATGCAAACGTTTTTTTTTTTGACAAAAGAATGCAAAAGTAATTGCAGATGAATATATGTTAAGTTTTGTTTTTCTGATAAGAAAACATATCATAAGCTGTTAGTTTTAATAAATAATACTTGTAAGTAACAATGGTGATAATAAATTTAATCGATTTTCTAAACATTACGCTAATATTTATACTCAATTGCATGTGTTTTGAATTGTTTAATATTTTGATTTTCAAGTTATAGTTGCACAGCCGTAACTGTAAGGACCAAATATATAAAAGTCTCAATAGCAAATATTTGATTCGATTAGTTTTTTTGACCCGAATCTTCATATCGAATTCAACAAAACAAACCATAAATATAGAATAGAACAAATGCTATGCACCACCGACTCTCTAATAAACAGATGAAGAGTGGCGAAGCAAACAAAACGAGAAGAACAAAAATGAAACACACAAAAGAAGACAAACAAACAACAAGTCTCTGCTCAAATACTAGTACGCTCTTGATTAATTATTGTCTCATTCATCTTTTAAGAGCATCGTTCACGTGCCAACCCGAGCCGTCCATTGGGAACGTCGATCAGGACACGGTGGTTCTGCTGCTGCATGCTTGCAATCACATTGACGACAGAGTTTACGTTTTCCGGCGCCGCGGCAATGGCGAGACACGACTTGCTCCCGGCGCTGCTGTGTAACATCAGGTTATCCGCCGGCATCGTCATGTTCACTCCCTTGAACATGAATGTTATTGTCGGCACCGAGATTTGACCTGAGTAGCACGTGTCGAAACCCCCGAGTGACGTCACCACGGCGGTAGGTGGCTTCACGCGCTTCCTGAACTCGTTCCTCACCGCCTCGTATACCGGCTTAGCCAGGCGCGTGTACACAGTCCCTGCAGATATAATTAGTTGGTCAATTATAGATTTGGTAATAGTATAACCAAATAAACTAAATCGAACCGGAATGGAATTCAAAAGTGTTAATAAAGAAACCGATTTTAAGTTAACCAAACTAAATGGAACCAAATAAACCGAAATTAATTTTCACATTTTAATTGTATGTCTATAAGAGAAATCAAAACCTAACCAAAATCAAACCGGATTGTTCACGTTAAAGAGTGTAAAAAAAAAGAAATTGGTACCGGAGTCAAAGATGGTTCCAGCGCCGGTGGTGGGATCAAAAGCGATAGCTGCCGGCGGCAAATCGACGACTTTCTTACCGACGCGGATCGCAACGAGGTTGACGTAATACAAAGAAGGCCTCCTCGGATTTCTCAGGAGTTGCGTGTACTTCACGCGCAGGGGCTGTGAGGTGGGGCCGAGTCTCAGCGATCCAGAGAAGGCGAGAGACCTGAAACTCGGCAAGCAGTAGGAGAAGGTGGATTTGTAAAGGGACTGAGCCTGCGACATGAGTGAAAGTGGGCCTCGGCCCAGGCCCAACAAGCCTTGTGGCGGTGGGACGGTTCCTCCGCCGGCGACCTTGTTGACGCATCCGAAGGTGAAGGCTTTGATCGGATCGGCGGCGAGGAGGATCGTGTCCTGAGAGAGGTTAGCGGCGATGGAGGAGCTTCCATAGGTGAGGTTGAAAGAGCACGCGCGTGATCCGCACGTGGGATTGGGTACCTGCAACAAGGTGTTCACTTCACGTGAGTTAATGCAGTGTGTCGGTCTGAGTTGTGTTAGTGTTGTGTAATCCCGTGAACGACTTTTTTGTATTGTGGGTGGAATATTCAATTGTAACCACATGGGACCCCACTCCCTGTGAAAACACTTTTTCACAAAATTAAAAAGTTTTTTTTGTTTTGTTTTCTACTCTTTTAATTACTAATTAAATTAAATCCTAGAGATATATTTTTATTTTTTGGAGGCAACAATATTCTCATGCTCAGAGTCAGATCTTTAAGATGAAAACAAAACGCAGGTTACTAATATTAAAATACGACTACAATATAGTACTATGTGTCACACTTGGGCCAAACATAATCGATTATGGTTCATTAATGAAGCTATGAAAGTGTTATATAAAAACAAAACAAAAAGAGTGTGCAGAATATATATAATTAATCAAAAACATTCCACGGCACATATTTATTATATCTGTAGGTGTGTATGTAGAGAATTATTACCTGCTTACACTGAGGAGCGCTGCAGCTGACGTTCTTGAAAGTGGTGGACTTGACCGGAGAAAAGGCGGTGGTAGAAGGACAGCCAACGCAGCCGGAGCAAGGTAACCAAGCCACGTCACTGCTCGTGTCCATGGCTAGGAGCAGTGACTGAGCCGGAGTCCCGATCTGAGCCTTGACAATGTATGTTGTGCTCTGCAACATTTGACGCCCCGAGGCGATGGGAACCACAGATCTCCCGGCGACGAGGCTGGTCAAGTACTGGAGACGGGCCTGGTCTTGGGCCAGCGTCTTCATAACACGCGCTTCCCATGAGAGTGGGGATGATGATTTGAAGGGGGAGCAAGGGCTGTCTATGTGGAAGATTCTTAGGGTAGAGCCTTGGTCTTGAGTGTTGGTGAGGTCACAGTTTGGGTGGTTTAACCCAAGTGCTAATGGGATGCTGAAAAGAAGCTGGAGGAATAAAACAAGAGTGGTCATTGTATTATATGTTTTTGGTTGGAATGGGATATTAATTGGTGTCGGCATGAGAGTGGTATATATAGTGGTCTGAGCTACAAAATGACCAAGTAACATAAAATTAAACTATATTTATAGTATAACTTTATTATGATACTACAAAATCAAGGATTATTTCGCTAACTAGGTTTTGAGTTTGAAACCGATATGGATCACTAATCAGTTAAATTGCCCTCGTTTCTAGTTGGAACTTGGAAGAGATGATTTTTGGTTTTAACATCGAAAGTTTTGTTATGTTTTTTTTGGTTTGAATTGAATGTAAAAAAATTCAAACTAAAAAAACCCATTTACAATGAATGTTTCTTTTGAGAAAATTTGTTTGTTTTGTTTTTTTCTCATAACACGAGTTCTTTTTTAGAATGATTTGTAATTTACCCAATGTTTATAAAAAAAAATAAAAAAGTAATTTATCCAATGTCTCTTAATTTTAAATAGCGAGAGGGGAAAAGCTAGGATATTGATCCGAGATCTTTTCCATAATTGTCTCTTCGTAATTTTTTAAAAATCATATTTTAAAACATATTTTCGGAGAGAATATTCTCCCAATGAAACCCAAGATATTATTTCCGTTTAAATAAAAAAGGGTTATGCTTTCAACAAACCAACAATCTCTTCTTGTAAATGGGTTTTTTGACAGCAAGAAGACGATTCTGATAGGATCTCAATCACTACCCATATAAAACAGAGACGCGTTGCTCTTAATTTTAGCTTGCGGCAGCCCCATTGATACAGACCGGTGAGTGCTGGTTTGGTTATTATTAATTTTTTGGTTGTAAGCACGACGGCATTATTTCTCTTTTCGTTTCCTTTGTAAAAAATTATGTCGGCCAATAATGTAATTTATTCATCTGTTTCTTTACTCTTCCGGTAATGCAAAAGTAACTTTCTTGGGCATGATTTCCACTACCTTTTGTGGGGTATTATTTGTTATTGATGGGCAGAGTAGTATAATAAGGAACATATCTGTATTTGTCTCAATTGATATAAAATAAATAAATAAATTAAATCACAATTTTAAAGTTCAACAAAACAGAAAAGGTATTTCATTATTCAGCAAATGGGTTTATATACAAAGATTGGGCTGATCACATGTGGCCCAACCTCGATTTATTCATTGGAAAACTTGCCGAGAGTTTGATACGGTTCTTCGTTTTCAACACAGTTAGTTCACTTGAATCATTATCTTCCATAGAAAAAGTTTTTTACACATCAAAAACATATATGCAGATCCATGTATTTAAATATTTCTCTGTTTTGAAATACAAGATGTTTAAACTAAAAACGCAAACATTAGGAAATTTATTTTTCTTTACAACAAACATCACTTGATTTATAAATACAAATAATTTAATCAATCATTAAAAAAATTACATAAAACAAATGGTTAAAAAATATATCAAATAAATTCTAAATTTTCATAGAAACTTAAAACATCCAATAAAATGAAAACAAATCTTTTTCTTTTTGTAAAAGGGTCATATACAATCATCATTTATTCATTCTAATAATCATTTGTCAGTGATATTCAAGAACGGCAAAATTTGAGACTTGAACATAACTTCAAGGAATTTGTTTGTTTGTCGGTTTCCGAGCTAAAATATAAAACCTCTTAAAGAATCACTGAATATCCAGAGTCAACGATCCATAAGAAGATGAACAATTATAGGTGGACAATTACATAACTTGATAACCCCATTTAAAATATTTATGTGTGACAAATTGTTCTGCAGCAACATTTAATTGTTTACCCGGGGACTACGCCAAACTTGTCTCCTTCTCCTACAAACTCTCTTCTTCTTCTACATTTTAGTTTCACTCTCTTTCTCTCTCTCTCCGACCATATAATGCCTCCGACAAATCCTCCGGCCACTGGGGTTGGGCTCGGCTACGGCATCGCCATCGCCGTGAGCATCCTGGTTCTCATCTCCACTATAATGCTTGCCTCATACATCTGCATAAGGTCAAAATATGAAGGAAGAGACGAAGCTACGAGTGACGGAGTTGTTGACTCGCCGGCAGCTGAGGTGAAACTCGGGCTGGACCGGCCGGTTATAGAGTCATATCCAAGGATAGTGCTTGGGGATAGCCGGAGACTACCGAGGCCCAATAACGGCCCATGTTCGATATGCCTAAGTGATTACGAAGCTAAGGATCCGGTTCGGTGTATACCGGAATGTAACCACTGCTTTCACGCTGATTGTGTTGATGAGTGGCTCCGGACAAGTGCCACGTGTCCTCTTTGTAGGAACTCACCGGCTCCCTCTAGGCTAGCCACACCTTTGTCCGATTTCGCCTTTCAAATCAGGTGAAGGTTAATGACCTTTTTTGTTTTCAAATCATAATCACCAATTATCTGTCTCTCTTGTGCTTGGAGTTTGAAATTAGTAATTATTTTTTATGGTTATAATTTTTTAGGAATGAATGCTAAATAAATCGTACATTTTCCTAATTGTATATCAAAATTAAAAATTCTCTGTCATATTTGTTTTTCTTTGCTCTGTCCGAAACTCCTTGAGAAACTCCTCTTTCATAATCTTTTTTTGCTAAACTGCAAATATCATATAGATGAAAGCTGAGTTTTACAAGAGCAAAGCCCAACATTTGCTACCACGGCAAAAACAAATAAAAAAACATGGTAGCAATAGCTTATAAACCAACTAGATTACAAATTTAAGCTGAAAACCAGATTACAATTAGCAAAGCCACATCAACATTAAGTCACCAAACTGTCGCCGGTGTCTTCTTGCTGATATCGTGTTGCGGATCTGCCTGTCGACGTCAAGAAACAGATGCGAAGAAGGGACAGATTGGAGGTTGAAGAACCTGTTGTTTCTTTCCCTCCAGATGTTGTAGATCAAGGCTTGAGACGCTAGTTTCCTTAGCGTAGAGGGAGAGTTGTCTGCTCTTCGATTCATCCAGGACATGAAGGCTGGCCAAGAATGGAAAACGCGAGGTGAAAGCCCAAGTCTAGCCTGAACCTTGTGCCACAAATCAGCGCTGTAAATGCAGCTGAGAAACAGATGTTCCCTGCTTTCATCGAAGGTATAGCAGAGACAACAAGTAGTAGGAATTAACATACCCCACTTTGCTAGCCGAGTTTTTGTGGGGAGCCTGTCAAGATGCGCAGTCCACATTGTAAACGCAAGCTTAGGGATGGCTCCTTTGAACCAAACTGACCTGTACCACTCATTTACCTCCATCCTCGGTCTGATTGCTTCCCATGTCAATTTGGAAGAAAAGTTTCTGCATTTGACTCCCTCAACAGCCCAGCTGAACTCATCATCAACAGTAGAAGAGCTTGGCAGAGCAATAGTCGATAGATGAATATGAAGTGAAAGAGCTTCCTCCGATCTCGGAGATGCTAATTTCCACCCATGTTGATCGCAAGCTTCAGCCACCATTGCGTTAATAGGGATTCTCAAATTCCTTGGTCCATCTTGACCCAAAGACTTGATTAAAGGGCCAAACGGTGTCCAGTTGTCAAACCAGAATCTTGTTGTCTGTCCATTACCCACTGTGCAGTTTACAAACTTTTCAGCTAAAGACCTCAACTTTAGGAGAGATTTCCAACTCCATGAATCGTTAGTTCGTTCTTCAACAGCCCAGAAACTTGTCCTCCTTAGATGATGGTATTTATGCCACGCCACCCATAGGGATCCGCTCTTAGAGAATAGCAACCATATAAGCCTCAAGCACAGATTGGTATTCCAAACCGAGAATCGACGGAGACCTAATCCCCCTTCTTTCTTTGGCAAACAGACAGTAGACCAGCTCACTTTGGCAAAGCATTGTTCCTCAATATTACCCGCCCACAAGAAGCGGGTGCACATAGATTCGATTTTTTTTATACACCCTCGAGGCAATATGAAAGCTGATATCCAAAAGTTAACTGTGCCAACTATCACTGAGGAGATGAGTTGGAGTCTGCCCGCGAAGGAGAGAAACCTGACTGCCCACATTTTGAATCTGCCTGCGATTTTGTCAATCAGGGGAGCATATTCTGATATTCGAAGCTTACGATGCATCAAAGGCAAGCCTAGATATCTGATGGGGAAAGAACCAGCCGTGAAACCGTAGTTAGCCATAGCAATGGTTTCATTATGGTTCATACCCGCATGAAACAGCTGCGTTTTACTCTGGTTCATCTGAAGACCAGACCAAGAGGCGAAATCGTCAAGGGTTTCACTGACACCGTGCAGAGATGAAGCACTCCCATCAAAAAATATCATAACATCGTCAGCGAACATTAAGTGTGAGATCTGCAACTCTGAGTTATTAGGGTGGAAGGCAATATGACCTGAGGCAAAGCGAGAGTGCAGCAGACGGGAAAACACTTCCATAGCTAGAACAAATAGGTAGGGAGAAAGCGGGTCTCCCTGCCTTAGACCTCTTGAACTTTTGAAGAAGCCACTGGAATTTCCATTAACTGAAATAGAGAAAGTCGGAGTCGAAATGCACTGAGATATCCATTGCACAAATTTATCAGGGATGTTCAAACCTCTTAAGGTAGCAAGTACGAAATCCCATCTGACTGAGTCGAAAGCCTTTCGCAAGTCGACCTTTAGCATTGCCCTAGCGTCAATGTTTTTCCGGTTATATCCATTTACAATTTCGGTTGCGAGCAGAACGTTCTCTACTAAGAGCCGCCCCGGGATAAAAGCAGATTGAGAGTGATCTATAACCGAGTGAAGCAGGGTTCGAAGTCTCGAACTTAGCAGCTTGGAGACAACCTTGTACATCATGTTTAGACACGAGATAGGCCAAAAATCAGATGTATTAGAGGCGTTACTGATTTTTGGAATTAAGACAAGGGTTGTTGCGTTCCATTGTTTTAGTAATTGGCCTGACCTGAAGAACTCGTCTACTGCTGCAACCACCTCCGTCCCGACAATGCTCCAACATCCCGTAAAAAATTCTGCTGAATATCCATCAGGACCACTTGTCTTGTTTCTAGGCAAGGAGAAAAAAGTATCTCTTATTTCTGCCGCAGAGAAGTTACCTTCCAGCATGTCTCTTTGGCCCTGCGAGCAGCTAAAACCCAAAAGCGCTGAAATATCTTCTTGGGTGAATAAACAAGGAGAAACCTCACCTCCAAGCAAGTCGGAGAAGTAACTCACACAGTGGCCCTGGATTGCTTCTTGAGTGTCATAGCGAGAACTATCATTACCAATTAGGTAGTGAATGTGGTTAATCGCTTGCCGAGAGGCCATTATCTTGTGAAAATAGGCTGAGTTGCAATCTCCCTCACGCAGCCAGGTTATTCTAGATCTTTGGCAAAGAAAAGCTTCTTCTGCCTTTGCCAAAATCAACCACCTTCTCTGAGTTTCAAGTTCCAATTCTGCAAGTAAGGGAGTAGGGTTACAAAGCATCTGTCTTTGCTGCAAAATCATCAATTCATGCGCCTCAGAAGTTCTTTTTTCTAGATCAGAATAATTCTCCTTACTAAAACTTCTGATCTTGCTCTTCAGATCTTTAAGCTTACAAGATACTCTGTACATTTCCGAGCCAACAACGTTGGTAGAGAACCAGTTAAGAGCCACCATGTGAATGAACTCAGGATTTTGCAGCAAGAAGTTATAAAATTTGAAAGCACGCCTTTGCTTGTGCATAACCTGGTTCAGAGTAATGCTAGCTGAAGCATGATCTGAGAAGTCAGGCTCACCAAATAAACCATAAGAAGAAGGGAAACAGACCTGCCACAAATCGTTTACCAGAATTCTATCAAGTTTCTTTGCAATTGGTCTTGCCTTTCTCTTGTTCCACCAAGTATAGGTACAGCCCCTGAAAGTCAGATCCGACAGGGAAGCATCGAGCAAGCACTCTCTGAAATCTCTCGTCTTTCTGTCAACATTCAAAGTAGCAGCAACGGAGTGCTCAGTGGGATGCAACACTTGGTTGAAATCTCCTATAACAGCCCACGCTTTGCCCAATATACTGTGGTGAGAAGACATACAAGCAATCTCTTCCCACAACAACTTCCTTTCTGCTTCCTCATTGGAAGCGTATATAAAAGAAACTACAAAAGAGTTTTGATGCTCCGGCAGCTTCACCTCGCAAGTCACCATCTGTAGAGACTTGGATATAATGCATAATTTAACACTAGGATGCCACACTATCCAGATTTTCCCCAACTCCGAAAAAGCATAATTATCTTCAAAATTCCAGCCCGGAAGAATAGCGTTGATGAACTTCCTTTGTTTCGGCTGCTTAACATGGGTCTCTAGGAGACCCCCAAAAAGTGGTCTTTGCTGCTTGAACCATTTTCTAAATCCTGTACGGTGACCCATCTTATTGAAACCTCGTACATTCCAGCCAAAAAAGTCTATACACATGGGATTAATGATTTTTGGGGCCCTTGCCCCGAGAAATCTTATGCTGCTTCCTAGAAAGCACCTCAACAAAACCTGCCTCAGCCTCATCCTGATACGCACTATCCTCCGAGTCTGAAGACACATCTGAGGAGTCCGGATCTTCTTCTGAAGCATGCTCAACAACTTCGAGAGGATTAGTGGAAACACCTGGCACGATGATCCTTTGCGTAGTGATACCACTTGATTCTCCAATTGGCGACTGATCTGAAGGGACATTTGCAAACTTCGAAGTGCTAATCTCCAGCTTCGAACCAACATCTTGCTTCTGAGTCGAGGCATTAACCTGCACAGCCTTTCCTTTCTGCTCAGCCCCAGAAACGGGAACAAAGACTTGCAAATTCCTACCCGACTTTCTTTTTGCTTTTGGCTTTCCCCTGGGGCAAATTTCAGGAGAGTGAGCCGATGATTTGCATACTGCACAGGTGATAGGCGCCGTTTTGCAACGCTTGATGCTGTGTCCTATTTCCTTACAGTGCGAGCAAACCGGCGGCATCCAGGGACTGGATATCCCGACTCTCTTAACTTCTCCTGAGTCGAACTGAACATTTACTGCTTCAGGAAGCGGTTTCCTTGGATCGATTATAGTGAAGACCCTCGCCACCTCTAGGTTTATTTTATTTGCTGTGGCAGGGTGAAGGAATTTGGGGTGACCCACCAGGCTTGCGATATGTTCAAGGCCTTCGTCATTGAAGAACTGCAGCGGCACCTGACGAAGTTCTAACCAGATAGGCGCAGAGGTTAGTTCAGGTTTAGTCGGGACGAACCCCGGTTCCCATTTGGCTACAAACATGGTCTGTCCCTCAATTTGCCACAACCTCTGAGTTAAAACACGAGTCCGCGTTGCAACATTTGGAATCCTGAACAGATACGCGTGACCTTCCATCTTTGTGACTGAGACATCCTTGAACTGCTTACTCCATATTCCATTCACGATAGAATGGACTATCCCCTGCGACGGAGGATCAGAGTAGAATTGTCCCAAAATGAAGCTATCCCAAGATTTTCTATTCTTCTCTATAACTGAGTTTGGAATTTTGACACAAACTTCACCTGACGGCAACGTGAAGGATGTGCCCTTTTTTTCCAACAACTTCGATCTCCCTTTGAAGAGATCACACCATGAGTCTCCTGCGGCAGGAGTCTCCGTTTTCTCACTAACTGGGTCCGCAGCAATGGCTACTTTCGCAGAGGATTTTGTAGTTTCAGAAATTATCTTATCTGCAACTTTTCCTGTGTGGACAGGTGAAACTGGGTCAGCTGCTGGGGCAGCATTCGCAGAGGTGGTCGGCATAGCAGGAGCTGAGTCGACCAGGGGAACAGTATCTCCGGAAAGAGAACTGTCGGCCAGATCTGGAACTAGATCTGAGGCTGGGTCCACTGCTAGGGCAGCTTTCGCAGAAATTTGATCCGAGGAAGGGATATCGGAAGTCTTAAAAGACCCCGACATGGTTTCATCGGAAGAGGCGGGCTTTGACGGAGAAGAAGAAGAATCGCCCTTTTTGGGTGGGGAAATCTTCGAGGGAGAGGGTTTTTTGGTTCGTTTTATCTTCCCCATGAGGAGGGAAGGGCCTTGGATCGGAACCGGAAGAGGATTCCGACGCCGGGAGAGGCGCCGGACGACGGTCGCAAAAGAGGTCACTGTTGCCTACGAGTCTCCTACGAGTCGCCTTTAGAGAGAGAGAGTAAACCCATAAGCTCCTCTTTGTCCATAGCAACTTGACAGTAGCCAAACTTTTAAGTTACTTAAACTTTATTTTATCTTATAATACTGATAATTAATATTATTATTCTTTATTGGTCACTTATATATCTATCGTTTTCTATAGTTTAAATGTGTTTTTAAAGTGGACATGTCATGCATTTATACTCGATATTTCTACATCGATTAAGTATAGAAAAAATGTTTTAAATTGATAGTTTTTGATAGTTGCCCCATAAAACATCATTCTTTTTCATTTAAATGTTCTTAGATGGTTTGTAAAAATTGGACTGCTGAACTATTATTATTTGAAAATAAATTATAATCAAATATGTAATATATTCTTTTGAAGTATATTAATTTAACTATTCATATATAAGTGATGTTCTTTTTTTTCTGTCGGCTTCATAACTACTGCTTCATAACTTTTCTTTAGTTTTACTTTTTACTTTATACCAAAGTCGATGCGGAATCGGCTTATCTCTTTCCCTCCTAGGGATTGCAACTCTTGTTCTCTCCTTGAATTTTATTTTGGTTGTATTTCTCATCCGATTTGATATTTTCTCTATCTTGCTGGGTTCCATTTCGGGGTAAGTATGTAAGGGTAAGTTTTAGTAGTTTTTAGTAGTTTGTATCTTTTACTTTGATATAAAATCTTAACATTAAAACCAAAAAAAAAAAAAAAAAAACAAAAAAAAAACTTCCACGCAAATCCATCCTCAATCACTTGCCTGGCATGTGGTAAAACAAAAAAAAAACTCGACGTGTGGGAACCTTGTAGGTGTCGTCGATGGAAGAAAAGGTGCAAAAGTGGAGTTAGAATAACAATCTTTTTGGTCTAAAATATATTCATTTTTTTCCCGTCAGATTCTAGTTAAAATAGAAAAGACAACAAACAAAAATAGAAAATTTTTTTTTATGGAAACGAAAATACAAGAAAGTAAAAGTATTAAATAAATGAGGAAGGTGGGGGAATTTGACAAATGGCCAGCTCTTCATGCCAGCTTTTGTCTTCCATCATCCATGTGTATATGATATGTGTATATGTTGAATCAAATGATAAAATATTATTGAACGAAAATCGATTTCCAATCTTCATCAACACAACAAAACACCTCTATGTATTTTGTGGTTACGGTATAAACAATAAACTGATGAAAATAAAAATACAAAGTATTTAAGAAGAATTATTATTGTTTTTCATCAAAATAATTGTATAAGTTACATGTTCTTATATAGAGATAAATAAACTAGATTGAAAATAAACAAAAATATAAATAATATATTTAAAGATAAATATTTTTTTTATAAACTAAATTATTAGTAAATATCCATAATCAAATTGGTTCATTCTCCATTCATGTAATTTGGTATTGGTTCTATTTAGTTTTGATTGAAATTGGTTTAAATGCTTAGACCTAATTAATATCACATCGTTATAAAGTGACGTTAATTATAGTTGAGATTATTAACAATTGAGACATAATCTCTTGGTACACTACAAAAAAAAGAAGTGTGGATAGCATCAATTAAAATGTATCACTTCAATAATTAATACTAATTAGAATTATTTATTATCAAATGATACAATTTTTATTGTTTAACATGTTATTATTGGTTTATTTAACATCATTTAAGTAAAATTGATGCTAATATATCTTAAATTATATCACTTAACAAAAATCGATACAAAACAAAAATTCACATCAGTTAAATAAATGATGCATATACTGATTATTTTTAGCATCAATTATATAAAGCGATACAAATTTTGTATCAATTAAAAAGTGATATTAACAAAAATCTGATTAAACAATTAATATATTTTATTTAATGTATTCAAAACCTGTTTGTCCCACATCAAAAACAAAAACCAGAGAGGATAAAATACTCCTCTATAAAACAAATTCATCATTCCAAAATAAGTTTAATATGTACTTAAATCAAATTGATGTCATTCGACACTCAATTATTCTTGGTACATATTAGTTTTAATTAGTAAATAATACATATGGGGCCATTTTAAAAAGTATTTACATTTGTAAAAAAATGATATTTCAAAACTAATATTTTTATCACACTTTTCATTTTAGTTATTTGTATTATTACATCAATTAATATAACTGATATAAATATTTGAAATCAATTGTCATAAACGAAACAAATATTAACATCATTTATTTTGATTGAGGCAAATATTAACATCATTTATTATAAGCGATAAAAATTAACATCGAGTACTATAAATGATGAAAGTAGTTACATCAATATTTAAAAGTGATATAAAACATTATAGTTACCATTCCGAGAATCAGTTTTATAAATGATGCAAAATCAAAAAATGATATAAACAAATATAATAAATAATACAACACTTTATTTGTTGTAGTGATGTATACTTGAATTGGATGAAATTTGTTAATTGTTTTATAATTCGATAATCAAACATACTCATATAAGGCTTTGCGATCATGTCGGCCAAAAAGTTCGGAATTAAATGATTATTTTGTATAATCAACATTGAATAGTTTTGATATATAAATAAGAAGAGTGGATCTGATCTTTTGAAGAATCATAAGATAATAATATATATATCATTTATGAAAGGCGACTTTTCTCAATAAAATAAAATATATAGAAGACGACAAATAACACTTTTAGAGGAAGAAGATATGGATGATTCGAGAGAGGAAGAAGATATGGATGATCTCTCTCGAATCTTTTCCTCTCGTGACTTTTATATTTTTTTAGTCAATATCCCTTATTAGTTTATATACATACATGTATTTGAATTTGACTACCTCCTTGAAGCAACATTAAGAGGTTGCTTTGTAATTCGAACTCGCCAGTATAAGGGAACTAAAGCTGATTATTGTCGTCTATCCGAATAAATTGTGAGTTAGTGTCTGAAATTCGTTGGTCACGAGAAAATAAATTGTTCGATAATATCATTGTATTCATTTAATTACGTCTTGTCCTCATAATAATTACATTTCTTGCTACTTGGAAATTTAATATTTTATTTAATCGTGATTAATCATTTAGGTGATTATATTGCAGAGAACATTGAGACTTAGTCCAATAGTTCGGCGAGATGCTTCCCAAAGGAAAGTTTATAAATTCTGAATATATTTTTTTTTTTTCACATGGATGTACGTACTTTTTGAAAAGGTTCTTCGTGCACTTTTTAAACATTCCAATTTTAAAATAGTATACATATATGGGACCTTTACCAAATAATTACTACCACCAATCATTCATCAATGGACCCGAATTACTTACATTTTGTATAACGAAACAAAATATCCAATCTGTGATTTTATTCAAAAAAATATCCAATCTGTGATTAATAAATAACCTTTGATCTCTTATTTTTAATTTTTTGTTTGGGTATATATAACCAAGTTTAATCTCTATATTGCCACATTAATTTGTATTTGTCTTCTCAGTCGGTGGATTTATGTTACGTAACTATGTGCGTCAATTTTGGTGAACTGAGTATTGGATTTGATTATATATCCTTTTGTCTTTGTCTTAATTCCAAAATTGGGACCATCTTCTGACATGTTTCTTGCTTCTTTCAATCTTGTCCGTCCGAATCCCCGTAGATCTCGGTGTGTATTTATACGTATAATCCCAATTTTAGTTTTATTTAGTTTCTTCAAAAGATAACATAAAAAGTATATATATATATATATATATATATATTTGTGTGTGGTCCACTTGTGATTAATTTCGGCATACAACGTTTTACATAGCAAATACTTTCTCCTAATTGACATACACAATTGTTATATACTTCCTATTGTGATTTGATGTGCATTGTCCAAAAAAAAGGAAGACGAACAAAAGACAAGTAAAATCTTTGAGTAGGTATATGATGACAAAAAAAGACACTTGGAACAAAAAGGCCGCTCTTAATTGGGTCTGACTCATGGGCTATGGGTCCATTTAAAAAAGTATATCACGGTTGGATAATAGAAGTGATGCAATTACAAGGCCCAATACCCACGAACACAAAAAAAAAAAAAACCGATATTCATAGTGGGCCATTCCGATGGGTTATTCAACATCTCGATAAGATCGGAAACAAAAACAAGACTGGTCAGTCAGAAAAACCTATATTCATAGCCCAAAGTAACATATCTAGCTCGGCCTCTTTAAACCCATCGGAGTGTATAATAATATCACTCAATCTCATGGGTCGGTTCCACACTCATCACTCCAAGCTTCCCTCCTCGTGATCGAGAGAGAGGGAGTTTATAAAACTTTTATCTTCCTTTGCTAAATTAAAATGATCATCAGACCAATAATCGTCGGTTTTTGTTTTTGTTGTTTTACTTTTAATATTCTCTTATAAATCCCATCACCAAACCAATAAGCTCTCTCCTTGTCTATTCTTATAAATAAGTGTTAAGTATTTTTCCATCTCAGATCTATTCGGCGAACCTGAATTCCATTTTTGTTTTTGGTTCCTTCTTCCTTCTTCCTTCTTCTTCTGGCGATCTCATTCTCAATCGTAAAACCCTTTGAATCTCGACGCCCACGCTTTATCTGGTAATGCTCTTTCTCTTTCAAGCTGATCTGATTTGATTGAGGTGGATCTCCATTGTACAATCTCGATTTCGATTCTCACTCATTTGGATCTGTTCGCAATTCCTCTGAATTCTGGTATACATTGAATCGCTTACTTCTTTCTGTTTCGTGATATGGTTGGTTTCTGTAGACTCCTAATCATGCTGACCAAGTTCGAGACCAAGAGTAATCGAGTTAAGGGCCTCAGCTTTCACACCAAGAGGCCATGGATCCTCGCCAGTTTGCACAGTGGCGTCATCCAGCTTTGGGATTACCGTATGGGGACGCTGATTGATAGGTTTGATGAGCACGAGGGACCTGTTCGTGGTGTTCATTTCCACAAATCTCAGCCCTTGTTCGTCTCTGGAGGTATTCTTTTTCTCTGGATGTTCCAATATGCCTATCTATTCATTGCAATTGTCTCAATGAAACATAGTTTATTTCATTCACAACGTTGGGTGTTGCAGGGGATGATTACAAGATCAAGGTCTGGAACTACAAAACACACAGGTGCCTTTTCACTCTTCTCGGGCATCTTGATTATATCCGCACTGTGCAGTTCCACCACGAGTACCCTTGGATTGTCAGTGCTAGTGATGATCAGACTATCCGCATTTGGAACTGGCAATCACGGACTTGTATTTCTGTCTTGACTGGTCACAACCATTATGTTATGTGCGCTTCCTTCCATCCTAAAGACGACCTTGTCGTATCAGCTTCCTTGGACCAGACTGTCCGTGTTTGGGATATTGGTGCTCTTAGGAAGAAGACAGTATCTCCTGCTGATGACCTCCTGCGTTTGAGTCAGATGAATGCTGATCTTTTTGGTGGTGTTGACGCTATTGTCAAGTATGTGCTCGAAGGTCATGACAGAGGAGTAAACTGGGCTTCTTTTCATCCTACTCTGCCTCTCATTGTCTCTGGAGCAGATGACCGCCAAGTTAAGTTGTGGCGCATGAATGGTAATTGTTTCAGATTCATAACTTTTTTTTTCCTTTTTTTTTTGGGCATATGGATGATACACTGATACGCAGTTTTTTTTTGCATAGTTCGAATCTCAAATTTAATAATGGTCTTTCTTTTCAATATCATTGCAGAAACTAAAGCCTGGGAGGTGGATACATTGCGAGGCCATATGAATAATGTGTCATCTGTTATGTTCCACGCAAAACAAGACATAATTGTCTCTAACTCTGAGGATAAAAGCATCCGTGTCTGGGATGCTACCAAGCGAACTGGACTTCAGACTTTCCGCCGCGAACATGATAGATTCTGGATTCTTGCAGTTCACCCAGAGATGAATCTACTGGCAGCGGGACATGACAGTGGCATGATCGTCTTCAAGCTTGAGAGAGAACGTCCTGCATTTGCTTTGAGTGGCGATTCCTTATTTTATGCCAAGGATAGGTTTTTGCGATACTATGAATTCTCAACACAGAGAGACTCACAAGTCATCCCTATACGGCGTCCTGGTACTGCAAGCTTGAACCAAAGTCCAAGGACTTTATCTTACAGTCCGACAGAAAATGCAGTGCTCATCTGCTCAGATCTGGATGGCGGTTCTTACGAGTTGTACATCATACCGAAAGATAGCATTGGCAGGAGTGACTTTGTGCAAGAGGCAAAGAGAGGGACTGGTGGTTCTGCAATTTTCATAGCCCGGAATCGGTTTGCTGTTCTTGAGAAAAGCACCAATCAAGTGCTAGTCAAGAATCTCAAGAACGAGGTGGTTAAAAAAGGTACTCTGCCAATACCTACTGATGCTATATTTTATGCCGGGACTGGAAATCTGCTTTGCAGATCTGAGGATAAAGTGGTTATTTTTGACCTTCAGCAAAGACTAGTTCTCGGTGATCTTCAAACTCCGTTTGTTAGGTACGTTGTTTGGTCTAATGATATGGAGAGTGTTGCTTTGCTCAGCAAACATACTATCATTATAGCAAGCAAGAAGCTTGTCCACCAGTGCACCCTTCATGAGACAATCCGCGTGAAGAGTGGAGCTTGGGATGATAATGGTGTCTTCATCTACACAACTCTGAACCATATAAAGTACTGTCTTCCAAATGGCGATAGTGGAATAATCAAAACTCTGGACGTCCCTATCTACATCACAAAGGTTACTGCAAATATCATTTTCTGCTTGGATCGAGATGGGAAGAACCGGATTATTACCATTGATGCAACAGAATACATTTTCAAGCTTTCACTGCTGAGAAAGAAGTACGACCATGTAATGAGCATGATAAGAAATTCCCAGCTGTGTGGGCAGGCCATGATCGCTTATCTGCAGCAGAAAGGATTCCCTGAAGTTGCCCTCCATTTCGTTGAAGATGAAAGGATCCGATTCAACCTGGCTCTTGAAAGTGGCAACATCAGCGTTGCTGTTGCATCAGCTACAGAGATCAATGAGAAAGATCAATGGTACAAACTTGGGGTGGAGGCTCTTCGCCAAGGTAATGCTGGAATTGTTGAATTTGCTTACCAGAAGACTAAGAATTTTGAGAGGCTTTCTTTTCTCTATCTCATTACTGGAAATTTGGACAAGCTGTCAAAGTTGATGAAGATTGCGGAAGTGAAAAACAATGTCATGGGTCAGTTTCACAATGCTCTCTATCTAGGAGATGTTAAAGAGCGTGTCAAGATACTTGAGAATGCTGGCCATTTACCTCTTGCCTATATCACGGCTTCGGTTCATGGTTTACATGATGTTGCTGAGCGATTGGCAAGTGAATTGGGAGACAACTTGCCATCGTTGCCTGAAGGTAAAACTCCGTCGCTTCTAATGCCTCCAACCCCTGTTATGTGTGGAGGTGATTGGCCTCTTCTTAGAGTTATGAAAGGAATATTTGAAGGAGGACTTGAGAATGGTGCGAAAGGAGCTGTTGATGATGAAGAAGATGCTGAAGCCGTTTGGGGTGATGAACTTGACATGGATGTTGATGGAATCCAGAATGGTGACGTGGACGATTCCTTGCAAGATGCAGAAGGAGCTGACGAGAACGATGAAGAAGTTGGATGGGATGTTGATGACTTAGAATTACCACCGGAGCTCGATACACCTAAGATCTCCGCTAACGCACGCTCATCGGTTTTTGTGACGCCAACTCCGGGCATGCCTGTGAATCAAATCTGGAGCCAGAAGTCATCTCTTGCTGCTGAACAGGCTGCAGCGGGTAGCTTTGACACTGCAATGCGTTTGCTTCACAGACAGCTTGGCATAAAGAACTTTGCTCCGTTGAGATTGATGTTCCTTGATCTGTTTACCGGAAGCCATAGCTATCTCCGTGCGCTTTCTTCTTCTCCTGTGGTGTCACTTGCCATTGAGCGTGGCTGGAATGAATCTGCTAGTCCCAACGTCCGTGGCCCACCAGCTCTGGTTTATGATTTCTCTCAGCTTGAAGAGAAGCTCAAGGCCGCTTACAAAGCCACAACGACAGGAAAATTCACAGAGGCTCTGCGTGTCTTCCTCTCTATCCTACACACAATCCCTCTTGTTGTAGTTGAGTCAAGAAGAGAAGTGGACGAGGTTAAAGAGCTTATCATTATCGTGAAAGAGTATGTTCTCGGTCTGCAAATGGAACTGAAGAGAAGGGAAATGAGAGGTGACCCGACACGGCAACAAGAGCTGGCTGCTTATTTCACTCACTGTAACCTCCAAACTCCTCACTTACGGCTCGCTCTTCTCAGCGCGATGGGCGTCTGCTACAAGGCCAAGAACCTAGCCACTGCTTCTAACTTTGCTAGAAGGTTACTAGAGACAAACCCAACCGTGGAGAGTCAGGCCAAGACAGCAAGACAAGTTATCCAAGCTGCTGAACGCAACATGACGGATGAAACCAAGCTAAACTATGATTTCAGGAACCCGTTTGTGATATGCGGTGCGACATATGTACCGATCTACAGGGGACAAAAGGATGTCTCATGTCCGTACTGCACGGCCCGGTTTGTGCCAGGTCAAGAAGGAAACATCTGCACCGTGTGCGATCTTGCAGTCATTGGTGCAGATGCATCGGGCTTGCTCTGCTCTCCTTCTCAAGTCCGGTGATCCAATGGCAGATCCATTATCTGGCAAGACTATCACATCCACTGGATGAAGTAAAGAGACACTTTGAGTTGTGTTTTGTTCTTTCTTTCTATATCATCTATATAGTTTATGTTATATTTTCATGTTCAGAGCAACTTGAAGCTGTTCGTGATGTTCAGATTGTGAGACTTTTATCTTGGTTGAACGGTTATATCTAGTTTTTTTTCTTCTCCTTATATGTTTCTCATGTAATAACTATATTTGAGAAAATTTTGAATTCCTTTGCTCTCCCTTTTTCTTTTTTTGCTTTGAATAGAAACGTAATAAGTATACCTAATTAGGCTGATAAATTTTTCATCATTATTTTCTTGTCCTTATAGTTGCTTGAGATGGTCTCCTGGACTCGAAGTGGGCTTTTCATTTGGACAATTTCATTAACAATATTATCGGGCCAAGAGTTGAGATATGTTTTCCTATCTTTCTAATGCACTTAATCGGTAATGTCCCGGTTTGTATTTTGGTTTATACTAGCAGTTTGGTTAAGTCCGGTTGATGGTATCTGGTCCAATAACAAGCTAGTTGGTATATCTAGAGCAAGGGCACAACTGTAGTTTGAGGAACTCATCAGGGCTAATTATGGGATTAAAAAACAAAAATACGCAGACAAATAATTACAGCTCCCTCTATCTCTCTCTCTGACATTTATCGTCATTTTTGTGTTTCTGGTTTTATAAAAAAAGAGAGTTCGCCGACGAAGAAAGTAGAATCGATGGGGGAAAGCGGCGGCGGTGGTTGTTGTCCACCGATGGATCTGATGCGGTCAGAGCCGATGCAACTTGTTCAACTCATTGTTCCAATGGAATCGGCTCATCTTACCGTCTCTTACCTTGGGGATCTAGGCCTCGTCCAATTCAAAGACGTGCGTACTCCTTCTCTCTCTCTCTCTCTCTCTCTGATAATCTCGATCTTATTTGATTCTGCATTTTCTTATTTCCGTTGCAAACGATTTTTGGACCTTCGATGGCCATTTTGACGGGGTTTTCACGCTAACTCGGCCTCCTCGGTTTCATTCAGTTTTTTTACGCATCTGGATAGCAATCTACGCGCCTGATTGCATATTTTTTTCCATTGTTAATCATTTTGACTTTGGCGTTTGGTTTTGAGATCTTAAGAGATGATGCGATATACATATTTTTGGTCAATGCTTTTTGGCGTTTGTCGTGAATAAACCCTCTTCTTATAAACCATTTTTCTTAATGTTGATTTCAGCTTAATTCAGACAAGAGCCCATTTCAACGTACGTATGCAGCTCAGGTAAACTCATGCTTATGTAACTGTCTAGGAGTCTCTTTCATATATAACAAGGTTCATCTTACAATTGTGATAATGTTTCTCTCGTTTTTGATGGATTTAGATCAAAAGATGTGGAGAGATGGCACGGAAGATACGTTTCTTCAAGGATCAAATGTCAAGAGCAGGAGTTTTGGCCAAGGAGATGCTAGAGAAAGAAAATGATATTGACTTGGATGATGTAGAGGTAGAATGAAGATACCTGCTTTTCCTTTTCCGTGTCATGCTTTCGATTTTCTCTCGGAGATACCTTTTTTTCATTCTTTCTGGCTTCTCAGGTGAAGCTTGGAGAGCTAGAAGCTGAACTTGTTGAAATCAATGCTAATAATGACAAGTTGCAGCGATCCTATAATGAACTTATCGAGTACAAATTGGTTCTTCAGAAGGTATATGTTTTCAATTTCTTTAGTTCACGGCTTTGAAGATGTTTTATGTTGGATCACGTAATATTTTCATTATTTATCTTGTAATCAACTTTGTAATTATCGGTCTGTAAGTCTTTATTTACCATAAGGAAAATTGAAGGTACCAAGGCTTTTCATGCCGACAACTAGGCTTCTGGTGTTATGGTTGAATCCCTGGATGTGCATCTAGTGCTTTATTTATCTGAATGTGATCTTTTCAGGCTGGTGAGTTCTTTTCTTCTGCTCATAGAAGTGCCACGGATCAACAGAGAGAGACAGAATCACAACACGGGGGTGAAGATCTGCTGGAGTCTCCTTTGTTGCAGGAAGTATGACAGATGCAGCTATCTCCTGTTTAAAGTTTTTCCTAATTTCTTGTTTAGTTACCAACAGTTATGATAGTTCTTTTTAAACAGGAGAAGTCCATTGATTCAACAAAGCAAGTAAAGCTTGGATTTCTCACCGGGTTAGTGCCTCGTGAAAAGTCTATGGTGTTTGAGAGGATTCTATTCCGGGCTACTAGGGGAAACATCTTTATTCGACAGTCTGTCATTGAGGAGCCGGTCATTGATCCCAACTCTGGGGAGAAGGTTAGATGCTTCTGCATTTCTCTTCAGTTCTCTTAAACATAGGAAGCAAGTTCTTATACTTATACAGGAGTTCAGTTACTCTCTTTCCTTTTATAATTTCTGCTTTCATATGCACATGCTATATATTTGAAATATAGAACTGCCTACGTGTTTTTTTTTATCTATAGAGCCAAGAGTTCATCTAACATGTGGAATGCTAATCTCGTTAGAAAGCAAATTTGTCTCACTTCGAAATTGACTTTTTAACTTAAAAAAATTGCAGGCTGAGAAAAATGTTTTCGTTGTCTTCTATTCCGGAGAAAGAGCAAAAAGCAAAATTCTTAAAATATGTGAAGCTTTTGGGGCCAATCGCTATCCTTTCTGTGAGGACCTTGGAAAACAAGCCCAAATGATAACCGAGGTATGTATTATCTTTCTTGTGAATGTTCCTGCTGATAGGTGTGGTAACTATTCCATAATTATTTTTTGCTGTGATAGACCATTTACTTCCCTGTATTTTCTTTCTTTGTGCATGGCTTTCTTTGGACATGAGTCATAGATGATGACAAAAGTTTGGATATTCGTTGGTACTCAGATGTCCAATAAAAGCTTATGCATGAGAACATGATGTTTTGTTGTACGTTGTATCGTAGGCTAGCAATTTCATCGCGATACCCATATAATGATGATACCGTAAACCCAGAAACTGGCTAACTATATTTAATTCTTTCACATCGTTTCAGGTTTCAGGTAGATTAACAGAGCTTAAAACTACCATAGATGCTGGGTTAGGTCACCGTAACATTTTGTTGCAGACCATTGGAGATAAGTTTGAGCTATGGAACCTCAAGGTATTATCCTATGTAGATCAATGTTGAGCGGTCTGTGTTGACCCATTTGTTCTTATCCATGCAAGACGAAGTCAAATTTTTATTTACCAATTCCAGGTTCGCAAAGAAAAAGCTATCTATCATACTTTGAACATGCTTAGTCTTGATGTGACGAAGAAGTGCCTTGTGGCCGAGGGCTGGAGTCCTGTTTTTGCATCAAAAGAAGTGAGTTGTTTCTTTTGTTGCACTGTCAATTGCAATATTGAATTATATATTGCGTGATAATGAGTTTACAATTATGATCGTTTCAGAATACTTAAGTAGAAAAAGGTTTGTTTGTGCAGATTCAAGATGCATTACAGCGTGCTGCAGTTGACTCCAATTCTCAAGTTGGATCAATATTCCAAGTTCTGAGGACCAAAGAGTTGCCACCAACTTATTTCCGCACAAACAAATTTACTTCTGCAATCCAGGAAATTGTTGATGCATACGGGTAAGTTTCTTCCTGGAGTTTCTGACTCAGTTGAGGAAGTATGAAATAGCCTTGGTATTATAAAAAATGTGTTGTAGGCTGCTTTTAGTATTGTCATAGTATCCTCTGATCATTTTGTTATGATCACCACTCTGCAGTGTGGCCAAATATCAGGAAGCTAATCCGGGTGTATTCACAATCGTCACCTTCCCCTTCCTTTTCGCTGTTATGTTTGGTGATTGGGGGCATGGAATATGTTTGCTGCTTGCAACTATGTACTTGATATTGAGAGAAAAGAAACTTTCCAGTCAGGTGATACCCCACCCCAATTGATGTTACCTATGTTCTGACTGTGAGCACGAGATTGAATTCTGCCTCAGCAGCAGAACCTGCTGATAGTATAGCTGTCTGTTTTCTTTTGGAGTTGCATGCAAATATGAAAGCAAAGGAAACTCACTTGACAATTCTAGAGAGCTTATTATAGTCTATTCTAATATGCATTTTGATTAATTGTTGATGTTTTGTTCTTGCAAGTTTTAGATGCTAACTCTTCAATCGTTGCTTCCTGGCCACAGAAACTTGGGGATATTATGGAAATGGCTTTTGGTGGCCGTTATGTCATTATGATGATGTCACTCTTCTCAATATACACTGGTCTAATCTACAACGAGTTCTTTTCTATACCATACCCATTGTTTGCTCCCTCAGCATATGATTGCCGTGATGCCTCATGCAGGTATGCAGATTAGTTCTAAAAGTTCAGATTTATATAAATTCAAAAGAATATTAGTAGCCGGTAGATACTTTGCAATTCTGAGTTTTTTTTGTTTTCTTTCTCTTATCCTCTATGTTCAGCGAGGCTACAACAATTGGTTTAATAAAGGTCCGGGACACTTATCCATTTGGTCTAGATCCTGTGTGGCATGGTACCCGTAGCGAGCTGCCGTTCCTGAACTCGCTGAAGATGAAAATGTCAATTCTTCTCGGAGTTTCTCAAATGAACCTTGGAATCATAATGAGCTACTTCAATGCAAGATTCTTTAAATCGAGTGTAAATATATGGTAGGCTCAGTTGATATTTTCTGACCATAGCGTGCTCTCTTTCAAATTTTATCAGTCATCATCACAATGTCTAATTTTGGGGGCTTGCAGGTTCCAGTTCATTCCCCAGATGATATTCTTGAACAGCTTGTTTGGGTATCTCTCCGTCCTCATCATCATAAAGTGGTGCACTGGTTCTCAAGCAGATTTGTATCATGTAATGATATACATGTTCCTGAGCCCAACCGATGAGTTAGGAGAGAATCAACTTTTCCCTCACCAGAAAACAGTGCAGGTTAGGATCTTTGCCTAGAAATTGCTGTTACGAGATCTAAGAAAAGCATGTCAGACGTTTAGTTTGGCTCATCATCTTTCTTTCCCATTTTTTCAGCTTGCGCTTCTCTTTCTGGCTCTTGTCTCTGTTCCGTGTATGTTGCTTCCAAAGCCGTTCATCTTGAAGAAACAACATGAAGCTGTGAGATTCTTTCGTTTTTCCCTTTTAGTTTATTTTTGTTTCCCTTTGCCGGTCGTCCTAAACAGTTTCCTTCTCCAGAGGCATCAAGGTCAGTCATACGCTCCTCTTGACGAGACAGATGAGAGTCTTCATGTGGAGAGAAGCGGAGGATCCCATGGGCACGAGGAGTTTGAATTCAGCGAGATATTTGTGCATCAGCTAATTCACACGATAGAGTTTGTGCTTGGAGCTGTTTCCAACACGGCATCGTACCTGCGTCTATGGGCTCTCAGGTAATCTCATCATATGAGTAGTAGGAAGCTAAACATGAAGCTATATTTAATATGGAATCGTTTATGTTACAGTCTTGCCCACTCAGAGCTATCATCAGTCTTCTATGAGAAGGTCCTCCTTCTCGCTTGGGGGTATGCATCCTTTCTCACTCTCTCTCTTTGGTTTGATTAAATATTAACTTAGCGAATCGAGATCTCTTTGAAAAAAACAGTTACAACAATGTGTTGATCCTGATGGTTGGGATAATCGTCTTCATATTCGCGACGGTGGGAGTGCTGCTGGTGATGGAGACACTGAGCGCGTTCCTTCACGCGCTGCGTCTCCACTGGGTTGAGTTTCAGAACAAATTCTACGAAGGAGATGGTTACAAGTTCGCTCCTTTCACTTTCACTCTCACCGCAAACGAAGACGAGTGATGGATAATGGATGATTCCTGATTCCTCTCTGCAATTTGCATATATATAAAGGTACAGCCAACTTTTATTCAAAATCGAATTATTTTTTTCCCCTTGTTTCCGTATTTGAGGGTCAATTAAATTTATTTATTTGCCTCTGTGGAGATGGATGGATTGTTTTTTGTTTACACAAAAAAATCCGAGGGGATAATTGGATTTTGTAACCATTTGTTGTTGTGTTGTTTGTTTGGAATTAAATAATAATATGCTTTGGATGCGAATAATAAAATGCGGAATCGGACCTTTTCCAGCATTACTTTGTTTTGCCTGGTAATACTGAAATTGTTTATCAATTAATTTACTCAATTTTGGTTGTTTGATGCATGCATGATTGTTTTCTTATTATTTCTCGTCTGTTTGTACGTAATTTAAGACGTAAAATTATGTTACATAAAAGCAAAACTTTATAATCCTTTTAGTATTTCATCTCTCTTTGAAATCTTATTGGAGCAAGAATCAGATGTGGTTTAGTAGCTTAGCAGAATAGATATATTTATTAAGTCAAGGCTAATAGTTCGTGGACCCACAAGTAGTTAAAAAATCTGTAGGCCCATTGAACTACATAACGGCCCAATAGTGAACTTTTAAATACATTATATTTTCTAATGGGCTGGGCAAAGAATAAAACGGCGGTAAAAATGATTTGTACCTTTTGACGGTATCTTTATTTTTTAAGGCAACTTTGACGATAATCTGTTCTTAATTTATATGATTCAAAAGCATTTAAATTATGCCGTTTTTCATTATCTCCACAAAAAAAAAAGAAAATTGGGTCAAAATATTAAATAGTACTTTATTTAAGGCTTATTATCAAAGGCCCGCGTTAGATTAGGCCCATATGAAGTGATCCTAGTTGAAGTAGGTTCATAATAATAGCCCATATTTATTTAAACTCTTATCAGGCCCATATAATAACGTTGAGGGTCTTGTTTTCAAAGAAGACAAATTCAACAGCGAAGAGCAAAATGTATGGCTATGCTCAAGAGAAATGCATTTTATTTACAAAAGCAGAGAGGAATAGAGAGTCAACGCAAAGAGTGGTCGCTCACACAAATCAGCAAAGTAAATTGAAATTATTAAGGAGGGGTTGATTAATGGGCGGTGGCTGAAACGGTGGAGACAAGACTGTCAACGCCACAAATGTTACGGCCTTTGCAGATTTTGTAGAAACCATTCTCACCCCAAGACTCTCCCCATGAGTTCTTGATGATCCAGTAAGGCTTGTCCTTGAACCTAGCAGGAGCGTAACCTGCGGAGCCATAGCCAACCAATAAGACACCGTGGTTGAGCCTCCTCGTGCATATGTAAGGGCACGAGACTCCTCCAATGTAAGTCTGCATATAGGCGGCGTTGATGGCTACTGCAAGTGGTCCGTTTTGGACAAGGTTTGCAGCAATCTGTTCTTCATCAATGGAGATAACACTGAAGTTGGAGACAGAGGCAACGATCTTGGACTTGTCTAACTTGCAGGTCGGGCCATCCTTTCCGGTGTAAGGGTAGTCTTCCTCTCTCATGAGCCCTCCGGTTTTGAGGGTGTATTCAAATGCGCTGTTCATTAGCCCACCATTGCAACCAGAGTCGCATGAACCTGCTTCTTCTGGATCACACTGCAAATAGAGATGTTATCCACAATTATTAGAAAATTTAGAATCTTGTATAGCCAACGATAAGAGACAAGAGCATTTAAAGTTAAACAACCTCAAGTAACTATGAACATCTTGCTTGTATAACATATTGATCAAACATCTATCTATGTAGATTTATCACAATCCGGTACTGTAATGATTGTCGTAGTCCTTTATGTTGAATGCGATCAAAAGGCATCCTAAAGTCAAGAGGAGGAAGGTAAAGAAGAAAGGAAAGGAAGTAAAACCTCGTGATCACAGTCGACGAGCTGTTGTTCGCTGAGGCTGACGAGTTTGCCGGTTGCGAGGAAGTTAGCACCTTCCAGAGCTCCGGTAGCGCTGAAACTCCAGCAAGAGCCGCAAGATCCCTAATAGTAGACGAATTCTTGAGATCAAATATCCAATCGATATACGAACATCAATTTGTGATCATCGTCAATACCTGATTCTTGACGGGGGTAACAGCGCCACGATCTCTCCAATCAAACTCCTCCGGAAGATTTTGGGTAGGGAGAATCGGAGCCTTGTTAGCGTCCTTGGGAAGCTGAAAACCGCCTTTAACACCGAGATGCTTCTTCCGGAACTCAGACCGAGTCAGATCCGAGAACTGCGTAACGCCATGACGTGCCGACGGATCCATCTTCTGGTGACGCCTCGCTCGCCTGAGATTCGCCTTGAAAACCGACAGCCTGTAATCATGCTCCTCGCTGGAGCCGTAAACCTTGCCGAACTTGCTCTTGAACAGAGTAAAGTGATCCTCGGAGGACAAAACCTTGGGGTCGGCTCCATCAACCACCTGCCGGATAACGAGATCGTCGCCGTCGTTGCCTGAAGAAGAAACGGAGACGAAGAAGAAAAAGAGAAGGAAAACGGAGAAAGAAAGATGGAGACGATCCATGGATTTCGATTGAAGAAATCAGAGAGGAAGGGAGAGGGATTAATATAGAACCCTAAGGGGGTGAAAAGTAGATAGATATACACACGCAACGTGAATGTATAGGTGTATCTATAGAAGCTAGATGTCTTTTTCCCTTTGGAGATTGCCTTTCGGTTTCTTTAGAAGTTAGTTGACAAATGATGTATCTACACGTGTTAATCATTGATTGGGCGTTGAATAGATAGGCCCAACTTGTAGCGGAGCCGTATCGTGCTGTAGAAATTTATTTCTGTTTTTTTCCTCGCGACAAAAGTGGAAGAAACGTTTGTTGGAATATTTGTCTTCTCTGATTTATTTAATTGTTACTACCATGAAAATTGAATTGATTTTAATATCTCGTGGTTGTTGGATGAAATTTGAATACTCAAAAGAATAAGTAACCCATCTCTTTGTTTTGTGTTATAAACAAAGTTTCACTCAATTTCATACTAAAGGAGATGAAACCATCCATAGACTATACATATGATTATAAACCCTCATTCTTCAGATTAAAAAAATCCAGTGAGGGAAATAACACAAACACCTTGATAGATTACACGATGTAACACAACTCAGTCCAGAGATCTGGTCTTATGTTAACCTGATCGCTTCGTGTGTTTGTTCCTCGTCTTGCTTACATCCAAGCTGCGTTTTGTATTCACCTGTGTTTGTTGAACCAACAAATCAAAAGCTTTTCTTTTAAATTTAAAGAGATATATACTCTGCGTTCAGGAGTTTTCTGTCTTATATGTTGGTCTAGTATATCAGTCAAACAACTTATTATTGTTGACAGGTTTGGTCCTACATAGACCGTGTCAAAATTATATCCCGAAATTAACCAGCCAGGCCGTGGTACAACAGAATTGTGACCAGCCCAAGAACAATACAGATATTTTCTGAAATGAGAGATACCTTAGCATCTGAGTTTTTAGAAGTTGAATTAGAATTTTCCAAATTCTGCTGTTCTGGTGAACACTCTTGGCAGTAGAAGTGATCGAGCTTTTTAGCGGCCTCTATTGTCGTTCCTATACAAGAAGGATGAAACCTGAGCCAATGTTAGTTTTCTGTAACATCAAAGGCAACAGACAAAGATATTCACAACAAAATCCTCTTTATGTAAAAAGTATTATAAAAAAAAAGAGTAGGCTCAACCAGTTCCAAGATCAATATTTGTTCCAGTGACTTCATTCATGAAAGACCCAAGCGACAGACTAATAAAACCCCCAAGCGAGACTCTCTTAACAGCGACTCTATCAGCAACTTGTAAGATTACAAGGTTCCACAAAATATACATTAGAATCCTCATCAAAGTTAAGACCAGAGTATCAGATTTTGTTGCCATTGATCACCGGTATGAGGAATAACATGGCCAAAGTAAAAGCATGGCGGATGCATTCATCTGAATAGCAAATCCACTAGAACTTAGGGGTGCCATTCGGTTAATTGGTTCGGTTCGAGTTTTTCGGTTTTCGGGTTTTTCGGTTTTAAAGTATTAGGTCCCATTCGGGATTAAATTCTATTTCGGTTCGGTTTTCGGGTTTTTCAAGTTTTATAAATAATAACCGAATTAGAATCAATTTTGTGTAATTTCGATTATTTCGAATAATACGGTTAATTTTAAATAAGAATAAAAAGTTTGACGATTGTGAAAAAATAATTAACCAAAAAAAATGAACAAAGAAAGAAGAAAAAACATTTTCTAGATTATTACGGTTGTTAAAATCATCTCTAAAATCATAGTTTTGCCTTTGTTTTTCACTTCCAACTCGACAAAAAAAAAAAAAAAATCAATAGCTTAGTGATTCAACTCACGTTCGAAGAAAAATCAATCTATGAACACATGACACTAAGGTATTTTTCCCAAGTATAAAAATTCACACGATAAACTACTCTACTTTGGCTAAACAATTCAGTTATTTATTAATTTAGGTTCAAGTGTTAATTATGCGTTCCTTAACAATGGAAGATCAAAATTATTCTTTTTCATATTTTCCAAAAAAAGCATCATGGTTTAAGAGTTTCAACTTACATATTCACTCCGAAAAAAACCCAATATAAAATAATTTGGTTTCGTAATAGCAAATTATGGTATGTAGACATACCTTATATGGGTTGGGTTTTAATTCGGTTACCCAATCGGTTAATTTGGTATTCGGTTAATAAACTGAACCAAACCGAAATCCGAATAAATTTAATGTGTCCATTTGGGTTATTCGGGTAATCCGAAACCGAACCAAATAACGTTATTCGGTTTGGTTAGGGAAATATGCCCAGCCCTACTAGGACTCATGGAATACACATATGAGCAATTCCAGCTTGCGAGTCAAGAAGACTAAAAAGAGATTCAAGCAAGTGAACACTTACCACTCAGAACAATCCTCGCATTGCACCATCAAGTCATCAGGGTTATACGGCATCTCACACTTGCAGAACCTGCAACAACAAACCCTCGATTTAGATTGCAAAAAGAAAGCATCCCTGAGTCAACTGATTACTTCACCTTGCAGAAACAATTTCATGAAACCGTGAAAAAGAAGTCAATTTAGATTGCAACAAACGTACAAGTTAAAGAACAACAATCAATAAGCTATCTATCAGGTGAATGAAATACTAATCAAACATGAGAGAGTCTGAGAGACACATACACGGCGACTCTGTCGGGATTAAAAGCGCCGGTGGCGGAATTGTACTCGAAACGACAGAAGAAGTCGTCGTTTCCGACGGAGTCGAGTTTGGTGTAGCTACTGAAACTGTGGACCTTACACTTGCCCTGGATCGTATCGGCGCTTTGCAAGTCGTAGTGGTCCGAGAGGAAGACCTCCTTGGCTCCATGGAACTGTCTCCTCCCTCCGATGGATTCCTCCGGCCGGTAATACCACCTCACACGAACCCTCGCGTGCGATCCACGCGCTCCCGTCTCGATCGCCTCGACCCTCGCTACGTACGACGGTTTCCCCGGCTCCGACGACAGCATCAAAACAGCATCTCCCTCTTTGAAGCCAAACGACTCCCTTTTAATTTACGATTTACGAAAGGAAAAATCCGAGAGAAGAAGAAGAAGGACGTAACGTACCTTGAATCGTCCTATTGATGTGTTTCAATTTATAGGACTTGAGTAGCTTCTTTGGAGCTTTTTGCTTGGGCATCTGAAGGTAGAGGGCGAGAAATACACATACAATTTTCTTCTCGAGAAAACAAACACACTTGCGAATTGCGATCAGTTTTCTCAAAATCACAACACCGTGAGACGCATAATCACATGACTCGCGGACTACGGTAAGAACAAGTCATATGGATTCTCAGCAGCGTCCGATTGGGAGAAGAATGGCAGGATCGTGAATTAAAAGAAAAACAAGGGAGAGAATGGGTCAAGAAAATGTCAGATAGTCAATTGACCACGTCAGCTTTTAATGGGAGCGCGTGATATCTACGCGCCTTTTTTATCCCGCTCCCCTCCCGGTGTCGTGAATCATGTAAAATTAGCCACGTAAGCAGTTACTCATTATGACTTGTCGTCACTTTGTCTTCTAACGTGTTTTGAGAAAGAAAAAAAAATGAATTAACGAATACTCCCTCTGTTTTTTTTATAAAAGGAATTTTACCTAAAAACACAAGAATTAAGAAAATTTCTTTTTTTTTCTTGAAACATTAAACATTACCATAACAACATTTAGTTATCCAATTAGATAGAGGAGTATTAATGTTTTATGATAGTACCAAGACTACTAATGAGTATAATTAATTAAATTTTGCATGGAAATATGAGAAGCTCTTATAAAAAAAAAAACAAAATGTTTAAAACCCTTTATAAAAAAAACAGAGGGAGTATCATATAATTTTTGCTTTTATTGAAAACATATCATTTTCTACATATATGGGTTCCACAAAGAAAAAAAGAGGTAAGGAGATTCAAAATGGATTCCACAAAAAAATAAAAGATTCAAAATTCAATTTTCAAGTGAGGTAAGGAGAAAGTACTCGCACGATCCATATTGATTTAAAACAACAAAAAAGTAGCAGAATTTAGTGCTACTAATTTTGTTAAGTTGTTTCCAAATATTTCTTTATTTTTACATTTAATTCTTTCTCATCACCTTAATTTTCTACAACAATTCTCTTTTTATTTACTTATTATTTATTTCTATGCAAATGATTACATTGAAAAGGATTACCCAACACTCTTCTTGTACAAACTGGAGCAAAACTAGAAAAGTATAAGAACAAAGAAAACGACAAAAACATTAAAAGACTAAAGAAAATGAAAATTGGATGTGAATACATGAAGAAGTTTGTGTTTGACTAATTGGGTTGGGAAAAAAAGAACCAAAGGGGCCGTTAATGAAGAAGATTTGTGATCAAATTGAGAAAGTGTTTTCTTTTGGTCCTAAGCACCAACACAAGGCGAAGAACAATGGGTGCTACTAGAGACTCTACGACAAGGGTAGTTTTGGAAATTAACATTGCTGTTAACAGCAGCAGAAAATGAAGATGAAGATGATTGCTTATTCTTCTTCTTCCTCTTCTTGTAGGCATCATCATCATCGTCAAGAGGTTGAGTTGGTTTCTTGAGATCTTCAAGGCATTTAACATCTGAGATACAAGCGAATGATCTTGCTTTCTCTGAATAGTACCTTGACAATCCTCTCCTATTTTTTTATCACCATTCACAAAATCCAAAATTAAATACTAATCCAGGAATCTATAATTGAAACAAGAACATAATCAATGACATCATTTTTCAGGTTTTTACTTTTTGGGAAGGTTGTTTCTTAGCTCTCCCATGTCAAAAGCCATCACCCCACTTATGTTTTCCATAGTTTATACTAGGGTATGATAGAGAGATAAACAAGAGCAGAAGTTGGGTCTCTTTTGGCTTTTGTGGGAAAAAATAAGCTAGAATTCATTTATATAAGCTTAATTGAAGGAAAATGAAAGAGAAAAAGAGAATTCATTTGCTTAATTGAAGGGAATGGTTTCTATTTCTGGGTTTTTATTTTATTCTGCGTTCATGGTTCTCTTATTTTTTGAAGAATCTGTGACTGACCCTAATCTTTTCTCACCTATACTTCCTCTCCTACAAACACTTGTGTAACATTTTACGATTAATCTTATACAAAATATTGCAGGGTTTCTACAATGAGTAGATGATTAGCACCAAACTAACCCATCTAAAGAAAGAAATGGTTTCTGAGACCATTATCTAACAGAGGTTGTAGACCAAACACTAATTCCATTCAATAAGAATCAAAGATTGAATCCAATAGTTAATTAATGACACACAAAACATTTAGGTATTTTCCTTAATTTACCTAAATTAAGGTTGAAACGTGACAGCTTTAACTAGAGTTTATACTAGACAACGAAATAAGATAATCGGTTTACCAATCTATTTATTTTACAACTTTGGGAGAAAAAAAACAAATTGTCCCCCAATTTAAACACCATCTTTAGAGAGGAGTTCATTCGCAAAAAAAAAAATGATCTAAAATTTATCCTAATCCTTAGGATAAAAAGAGCACTTGTTTTCTATGCGTACAATGGTCTAGATTTTATAAGAAGATTCACACACACACACACACACACACACACTTAAGTTTCCAAGTGGAGTTGTATTTGTAACCTAATATTAACAACTACAATAAATGAAGGGGGATAAGTAGATAAATGCATCAGAGAATTTAGTAGTATACATGCAAATACATATCCACACACAAGTTACAATTCATACAAAACAAAAGAAGATAAATTTCAGAAAATACACACCAAAAATATAAAATATCACACACATCCCCCGAACCACCATAAAAAACATAAAAAGAAACAAACATATCTTTGATTCTTTTTGGTGTTGTTTTTGTCTTTTTAAAAATTAATTGTCTGTCAGTTTGTTTTATCTTCCGTTAAGGTTAGCAAACTGAGTAAACATGGCTGTTCCAGAGTGTTCGTCCACAGCCTGAACCTCGGCTATGCCATTGTTCTCTTCCACCTTAGAAGAAACCGGAACACTAGCCGCGTTGGTGGTGGCTGAAGGAGTGATTGGAGATGGAGTAGCCGGCGGCACCGAGCCAGGTGTCACTGGCTTAACGTTCTCAGTCTCCTCGGCTTTGCCCTGAGTGAATGCCTCTTGAAGCTGAAGAGCATATTCCAAGTTCCACAGAACATCTCCCATTGTTGGCCTATCAACACCGTAATCTTCCAAACACTTCTCTGCAGCTTCCGCAAACTTCTTCATCGATTCAGGATTTATCGTTCCAGCCAAATGAGGATCCATGATCTTTTCGAGCAGTCCTTTTCGTTTCCATTGCATTGCCCATTCGGCTAAGTTAACCTGCTCTCTTGGTAGCTGAGGATTGATGGCTGGTCTTGCGCACAGAGCTTCTAGAAGAACGACACCAAAGGAGTAAACATCGGATTTATCGGTAAGTTGCTGTCTTCTAAAGTATTCGGGGTCTAGGTATCCGAAACTTCCCTTCACGGCCGTGCTGACATGGTTTTGTCCAAAGGCTACATCTTTAGAAAGACCAAAGTCAGCGACTTTGGCAACTAAAGCATCATCGAGAAGAATGTTGGTTGATTTGACGTCACGGTGGATAATCCCTTGTGCTGTTCCTGTGTGTAAATAATGAAGCCCCCGAGCAGATCCGATACAGATCTCAAGTCGCTGTTTCCAGGTTAGGGGAGCAAGATTCTTTCCGTATAAATGATCCCTGAATGGACCATTGGACATGAACTCATAGACTAGGATCATCTCTGAGTTTTCATCACAGTAACCAATCAAGGAGACCAAGTGTCTGTGTCTGAGCTTAGAAAGCATCTGAATCTCTGTCTGAAACTCAGTGATTCCTTGTTCAGACTGTGGGTTACCTCGCTTGACAGCAACTTTGGTTCCATCGTCGAGGGTTCCAATATAGACATTACCGAATCCTCCAACACCGATAATCTGAGATGCTTCAAAGTTCTTCGTGGCTTCTTGAAGCTCTGAAAGGGAGAAATAGCGGCCGAGGCCCATAGTTGAGTTGTAGAAGTTAGATTTTTGAGAACCACCTTTGCTTGTCATGAAAGTGCTGTCACCAGCGTGTATTGGTAGCAACCAAGAGGAAAAACTGTTTCTCTTCTGCCAATCTTGTGGCCTCTTCTTCCACCTGTAAACCATGGCTCCAAGGCCAATGAAAGCTCCAAACATCATCACAAACCCCGCGGTTGCAACCATACCATGTTTCCCCATGCCAGTGGTTCTACCATCAACTCCAAACTCTCCGTCAAGGCTGTTAACGGAATTGCTCATCTTTAAGACCTCAACTCCATTCAAGATCGCGTTTTGGGTACCTGTATCTTCTCCCATGGGACCAATCTGGACTTGGAGCTCAGGACTCATAAGAGTCGCGTTCACAACAATGTCTTTGTAGTAAGGAGCTGCGAGATCACCTGCGACAGTGGACAAATCCAGCCCAGAAATGGCAGTTTTCCCGTTAATGTACACGTTGAAGTACAAGTCATTGAGAGACTTGCTAACGATGTCACAGAAATGAAGCCGAACGAGGTAGTTAAACGAAGGATTCGAGGGGAAATTCCAGCTGACGTTGAAATTAGGAGCTATGGTGTGAGAATTAGCCATTTCCGCAGCTGTTGCATAAACTGTCTGTGGAGCAATCAAAGGTGTAACTCCAGGAGGGTATTTGATTGCGGTAGGGGTCGTCTTGACGTCCTTAGCCATGTTCTCATCTTTCAAGAATTCCTTATCCGGTATCCAGGTTCTTCCTAATGTGTCATTCTGAGGCATGATCAAGGGACCACCAACATTGACTCTGTAAACGGACTGGTATGCGTAGTCAGACAGACCCGAGAAACCGTTGACTGGGAAAAGGGCGGTGCCGGAATCAGAGATCAGTTCGTCCGGAGCTGAGACAACTTCGATAGCGTTGATGAACGCTGCAGAGCTTTTCATAGGTCTGAACCTGAGGGAGAATTGTGCATCCGTCATGTTGACGAGATACTCCTTCTGGAGAACAGCTTGACTATCATTGTTGTTGTTACTAATTTTGAAGTTATGAAGCAACACATATTTCTCCGTTAGAACGGAAAAAGTTGCTTGTTGGAGATCAAACTTGTCATTAGGGAAGGCCAAGAAATGAAGGCGAACCCAATGCCAACCAGGTCGGGTCAAATGGAATTTGTAGGTGGCTTCCTCACGGAAGATCCTTGCAGTTAGGTAGATAGGAGAAGCGACCTTGTCTGAAGGAGGGGCCGAGACCTGAATATCATCCTTGGCTTCTAAGTATTGGACCGTCTCTTGGTCACTCTTAAAGACTCTTCCATCAGGGGTTTTGGATGACGATTTGCTTCCACAATCAATGAGAATATCATCTGCCGGTTTAAAACCGGCAGCAGGTCGCACAGCAGCGGCAGCTACCGCAGACGTAACAGGGCCTGAGAGGAAGAGAACAATAGCAAGGAGGAGAGCCATAGAAGGCTTTGGAGAAAAATCAAAAATGAGAATCGTGCATATGTTTGATTTCTTTCTTATCTCCATCCCTCCTGGGTGGGAAGGAGAGAGAGAAGAGAGAGGGATGAGGAAGAATAAAGATAATAAGGAATGAGGGAGTTTGTTGGATAGCTTGTGGTTGAAGAAAAGAGGGAGAAAAAAAGGTCATGAAAGAGAGAAAGGGTGAGTTGTTATATGTGTGGCCAGTCTTTGGAGTATGCTGTAATTTGGTGGAGGATATGATCACCGTTTATATTCAATGGTCTATTTTTAGCATATTGCTAATTCTGTTATCTAGACAATTTAGACACAACGCCAAAAATAAAATAACTCTGGTTTCCTATTTCAAGAAAATAAAATACTAGAACCGAAACTCTAACCAGATTATAACCTCAATATCAGTTCTTTTATCAAACACGCAAATATGAACGAAATAGTCCCTAATGACCGTCATGAAGCAAGCAATATCGTCTTAATAATATTAACGACTTCATGTAAAATATAAAATATTGATATTTTATTTATATTATAAAAATATAACAAAATTTTAAACAATAATGATTATTTGCATATTGTATTCGTATATGTTTTTCGTATCACTATTTATTCATGCAAGATTTGAGCATGACGTTTTAGATATATTTTTATTTCAAGATCAATTTCAAGCATGTAATTTACATTTGTACATTTTATTACCCAAGTTAGAAATTCTAAAACTCTCATAATTAATAACTATTTACACAAACCGAAAAATCTTAGTAACAAACACTTTCTCATCATGAATACATTATTGGTGCTAATAGAGTGGAAAAAACAAATTAATACGGATGAAAGACATAAAATATTTTTGTAGACCGAGAAATATTATATTGTCAAGATATTGTGTGGAAAGTAATGATATGGTAAAAAAAGAAGTTAATGTGTGTATTAATGTTTTGTTGTGGAAACCCCTTAGTCCAGTGGTCGACTAAAGGTTAATTAATGCTTCTACACCAGGAAATCTGGGTTTCAATTCCCAGAAGATGTGATTTCTGCAGGTTATTAATGGAAACAAGCTTTTTTTTTTTTTTTGTCAACAGCCTTGATACCTAACCCTATTCGGTGAACCAAATCGGGGGTATCGAGTTTACATAAGTGAAATCTGATGGGTAGACTCGAGCACCTCGTGCTAACTTGTCTGCCACTGTGTTGCTCGTGCGTGGGATTTGTGTGATAGAGAAATAGGTGAAAACCTCCTTGCTCCTCTTGAACTCCTCCAAATGTAACGTAAATGCCGGCCACTCCTTCGGTGTAGACACCATCTTCACCAACTCTGAGCAGTCTGTAGCAAAGGCTATCGCCGTCTTGTGGTTTGCAATCATGCAATGCATCGCCCAGATGAGCGCTTCCAATTCCACGTGTAGCGGGGATAGGCTTCTTCGTAGATTACTGGACCCCATAATCTTTCCTTCAATTCCCTCCTGAAAGCAAAACCATCCTAAACCAGAAAATTTATCCCCTTCCTTCCATGACCCGTCAATATAGCATGTGAGGCCGTTATATTCATTTTGTTCATTTATTCCCGTAGTGAGACCCGGTTGTTGGGGAGATATGTCAGGTTCACTATTTTTTGCCGCTTCCCAAGTTGCTATTTCTGTTTCCGCTATCCTCAGAATCTCTTGTGGGTTTCTATCCACATTTGAGAACACCTTGTCATTCCTTGCTTTCCAAATGTTCCACACAATCCATGGAAACATTATGTTCCTTTCCTCATCTGGAAGTCTCCAAAATAGATGATCAAAATTGGCGAAAACCGATGTCATCGGGAAAACTCCTGGGGCCGATGGAATATGAGAGAGTGCCCATGTTTGTAGTGCTGGTGGGCATTCAAACAATACATGGTTAACCGTTTCTCCCTCCACACCACACCTAGCACATTGTGTGTCACAATTTATTCCTCTAGCGCGTAGGTTTGCTGTGACCGACAGACATCCCGAGATTGCTTGCCATATAAAATGTCGCAATTTCGGTGGACAAGTCAATTTCCATGAGTGTGCCTGTAACTTCTTTATATCTGGACCGTAGAAGTAGTTGCCGCCGTTGTCTGTGATTTGTTGGCCAACCTGATATCCCGACTTTACCGTATATTTCCCTGATTTCGTATAGTGCCAACCAGGCGTATCTGGTCGATATATACTACTGATGTGTATTCCGCGTATAAGTTCCACATCGGCCGGTTCGATGATTGCGTTTATCAATTCCAGGTTCCACGTTTGTGTCGCTGGATCAACCAAATGATTGACCCTGAGATTTGGGTAATAATTGTACCCTTTGCATGTTGCTGACCTCGGGGGAGAGGATGGTATCCATGGGTCATTCCATACTGATATGGTGCCTCCTGAACCAACTCTTTTGATGAGCCCTTTTGTAACCAGAGGTCTAGCCGAAATGATACTCCTCCATCCAAAGGACGGGGAGTACGACTTAATAGGGTCTAAAGGGTCTGTGTTCCGATAGTACCGCCCCTTAAAGACCCAGACATTCGGAAACAAGCTTATAAGGAAATTTTCTGTTGGAACTAATTTTTTGTCAAAGCTCGAGGGCTTGATAAAATTGTGTTAGTGTGAAAAGAAATGAGTTAAGCTCTTTCTAATGAAATGTTTTCATTAACCGAGAAATGTTTTCTCGTGTATATATGTTGGAATAGTTGTGTCTTAAACGAACAACATGAGAGAAGAAAAGCCATACGTGCGACGTTCGCATCTTGGGCCTTGATTGGGCCCGTGGACTTTTTGAGGTATCGATCGATACCCCTTGGTATCGATCGATACTCAACAGGCCGACTTAAAAATCGCAGCCGCCTAAGATGATCTGGAAATATTCCTTTTCTGTCAGGGAAAAACCCTAGCCTCTCTCCTATATATACAACACGATTTTCACCTTAAAAATCATCCTCTGATACACAATAAACACATACTAAAAGTTCTAGCAATCGTTTCTTCAATTCCCTACTGTCTAGAGAGTAAGTTTTAATTTCGAGAGTATCGTAGAATAATGGTCGATAGATCTGGATCATGGTGTTGATGATTCAGTTAAACTTTGGTTGTATCTTGGGACTCATGGATCTATAAAACCCCGTCACACTACGAGAGATTCTTAGAGTTAAGGAAAGAGATTTATCTCGCCTCCTCAGATCTTGTTATTGCTTTATCGTTTATAAATCGTCTGTTCCTTAACTGTTTATTTATTTATTATTATCGTGATTAAATCATTCCTGTCTGTAGTGTAAAATTTTGGTCCTACATTTTCAACGTGGTGCAAGAAGAGTCGTTCGGTGTGGACCCAGTCTGCGTGGATTCTTGTGGAATGGATATATTGTTAGTTGAAAAATTGTTCTTGTAATAGTTTTTCTAATCTGTAATAAAAAAAATTTCAGACGGCAAAAAAAAAATGTTTTGTTTTTATTGGTTTTTTATGATGTGTTATTTTTTAAAAGCACAAAAATCTAATAAATCGTAAATATGTAATATTTTAGAATGCTAAAATAAATTTAGATTATAAATCCATTTTGTTAATCCCATATATATAGATACCAATCTTACTTATTTATCTATATAGATAATAATAGATCAAGGGTTTGCTGTTAAAAAAAATAGATCAAAGCATTTTTTATAAAATTTTAAAACATAAAAAAAAACAAAATGAGCATTAAGAGCATCTGAATCCATGAGACACTCTCAAAGTGTCTCAAAAATACTAATTTTTTTAAAAAAAATATATAATTAAATTTTTTTAAAAAATTGAACCAATCTAAAGTTGACACATCAACTTGAAAGTGTCTCCTCTTCTCTTTTTTTTTTTCCTTTATTTTATTGGTGAGTGTCTCACTTGCTCTAAGGCACCAGCGAAAGTTATGAAGACACTTAAGTAACATGTTAAGGCACCAGCGAAAGCTTTTCACTGCCACTCAAGTGACTCCAATGCTTGTTGATGAATGTCTGGATCTCCGGCTGCAACCACATTAAAGCCTGTGACCAAAGAAACGTAGACGGAGATGTTAAATTGTTCCACATTCACGGGTTGCGTGATCTTTTGTTTCTCTGAGTTTGTGATTGAGAGCAAGAAACAGAGTTTTGTGGAATATTGAACGTACTTGTAGCAACTGCACTGGATGAAGCTTCCCACAGAAGTGGGTTACCGTTCCAATCGGTTATGGTACCTCCAGCGCCTTCTATTACAGGCACCAGAGCAAGGAAATCATATGGCTGGGGAAGAATAACATTGACTTCAATTAGTATGATGTGGACGGACAGTACCACTTGAAGATTGGTACATAAGGCATTCTGAAGGCGAAGTATTACCTTTAGACCGGATTCAGTAACAAGATCGACAAAACCAGAAGCCAGAAGAGCGTAAGCATAACAATCACAGCCGTATAATGGCATCTTTACCTGTTATAATAAAAATTTAACAAGCCAGAAGGGAAACCACTCACAATCACACTTGTGACCAACATTGAAATGAAAAGAAGAGAAAATAAAAGGGATTCAGGGAAACACATACGGAAATCAATTGTATAAGAAACTCAATTGAGATACTGATTATTGTGAGATTTGTTATTCTGCAGCACTCATAAGGAGGATTCATTTGCCTGTACTATGCTTCAACCAAGAAACAATGCCAATTTAACTATATTCCTTAGAGAAATAGATAAGGACCTTGTCTCTAATTCGAGCATATGCCTTTTCTGCCTCTCCACTGAAAAGATGCGGGCTAGTGGTGTATCTGGACAGTCAAAATATGAGAAGAGAAAAAAAGTGAGATCAAAGAGTATAGTCATGAGAATGGTTCTTGCCTTGTTGAAAAACACGAAACTAAAAAGGCATCTTGCCTTGTTGAAAAACACGAAACTAAAAAGGCATCATCTATTTCCTTGAAAAGCTGACTACAGAAGGAACGCTAGTATGGCCCAATGAACGCAAACTTACAAATATGCTTGTGATAATTTTGGGCAAGATCGCGTTGAGATATCCTCTCCATTTAATTTACTTCTTCTTCCACTCATTCCTACCCATCTCTCTTTTAGAATAGGCTGATCAATTAGACCTAGAATCTGAAAGGGAAACCTAGGCCAGTTAGTAAAATTCCTCAGAAGTTCCTAACCGCTGTCAGAAATTTAGTATGCTTAAAACTCTCCTACAATTAACACAAAACAGATTATATCCTAGGCAATATGAATTCCCAATCTGAATGTGCTTATAATTCATAGCACAAACATAAGAAGCTTGCAAACAACAACAGAGTCTAGTGTCTTACCGGTTGACCTTTGTATAGCAGAGCTATCAACGTACCAAACACGGGTTTCCCTGAGACGAAGAAATTGATACAACAATCAAATCCTCAAACTCTTGGTAAGACAATAAAAAATTAGAATAAAGAGTGCACCTGTGATAAAGCTCTTTGTTCCGTCGATTGGGTCCAAAACCCAAACATAGTCTGCAGATTCCTCTTGGCATCTCCAACCCTTCTCCTCGCCATATCTACAGATTCAGCTTTTACAATGTGAACAAAGAAGAACGAGCACACAGCACAGTTTTCTTATCTATTCCTCTACTGAAGCACAAGGAAAGAGTGCAATCAATGTGTCTTCATCTTGGAGGGAAAAAAAACAATTCAAAGGGAAACTCACATAGCATGAGAAGGGAAGTTGTGGAATATAATCGATACCATTGCCTCTTCAGCCATTTGATCAGCGATTGTAACAGGACCTAGAGATGATCCAAATCAGAAAAAACACGAACAAGTTGAGTTGACGAGGTAGTTGAGTTGAGTGATATATAAAAGCATGACATGAGGTTATCTAGCAAACCCTATGATCTTAGGACAGTTCGTTGCTTAACAATCAAAATCCGCTTTCAATCAAACCGTAAGTGTTAGGCCTTAGGCAATAAGTTCACCTAACACTGACTCCCCTATCTTACTCAATACCCACATAAGTCTATTAAGCTGAGCAGAGATCCATTAGATTACACAAGATGGAGAAGCAAACGAGACTTACTCATATCATCTTTATCGACAATGTCGAATTTCTTCCGGAAATACTTTCTAATAACCTCGCCGGAAGCGTCAGCCAGTGCATTCCCGACATCGGCGAATCGATCCAGTTCCAAAGAAGACTTTTCGCTTAGATCAGGCCGTTTCGAGTTCGAAGCCATTGTCAGGGAGATCTGGCCGCGGGAGACCGGAACAGCGCTTACAGAAGACGATAGAAAGGATAATCGATTGCTTTGATGAAGAGAGCGAATCGCAGACCGCAACACCGGAGACGGTGGCGGAATCAGATCGAAGGAGTTGCAGAACAAGTGCGACTGAGCTAACATTTGCAATGAGAGGGAAACGACGGAAAACAGGGAGACACTAAAAAACAAAAAAGGGTTTAAATAGAGAGATGACGATTATTATGCAATCTCATCCGTTGGATCGACTTCAGATTGGGAATGCTCGCCTCGGTTCCATTATACTCAATTTTGGTCATGACACGTGCCGCAATATAGCCAACGAAGATGCGGAGGTTCGCTTCGTATACGAGCATACTCATCCCGACATAAATCATTTTCTCCTGGACTAAATTTAAATTTTCACAAAACACATATCTCGATCGGTGTTTGAAAACAATTGTTTTTTTATGTATCTTACCATAACCCATAACCTTCTTTGTTTGTTTAATATTTTTAGTAGACAAATGATGATGTCATTCACCTATAATATCTTTAAAAAAAAAGCTTGTTGTTAATATCTATATATTATTATAATAACCAGCAAATAAAAAAAGGCCAACTGGTTCTCCAAATCAATATATTTACAGAAAGAAGTTTGATTGAGGTCAAGCCGATAATAGCATCTCTGTAAATATTGATTTGGAGAAGATTGATTGAGGTCAAGCCGATAATAGCATCAATATTTACAGAAAGAACTTGGTTCTCCAAATTTAAATGATTATATATCTAATTGTACAATATTGTTTGTTATCTCATTATTTAGGTACATGATAAAAAAAATATGAAAATTAGAGAATAATTTTGTAAATAATAAAAATAGATGATTTTACTCTAAAAATAGAGTTTAAAAGCAAAAATAGAGTACCATTAGAGATAGATACAAACCATACCCAATCGCTTGCTTTCAGAGTCCAATTCTGATCTATGCACAGCCAGAATAATTTATAGACTAAATGATCCAATGTTTTTTTTTATCCCAAACCTTGTATTCTAAATTTGTAACTTTACATGTGTGAAAATTTAGTAACCAATAAAAGAAAAGCCAATGAGGAAATTGTGTAACAACAAATAGCCTGTCTTAATTGAATGGTACCGTGTCCGTGTGTGTCGAGTTTTATGCGTCAGTCAGTACAGAGCAACGCAGAATCTGAAACAACAACCACAATCAATGTCTTACTTGTAATTCACTGATCTAACTCTTTGTGCTATAGAGAGAGAGAGAGAAAGAGTGGCTTACAAGTTCATATTTTGCTGGATTTGGTCCAGAAGAAGCCTTTCTTTTTGACAGGAAGATTCTCTTTAGTGGATTTACTGTTACCTCTGGACCCAAAAGAGAAATGTCGAGCCAAGAAAGGCTTTGCGGAATAGCTTTTGACACTCGAACTCGAGACCAGTTTAGGGCTCTTGCCTGCTGCTGCTGCCCTGTGGCTGTGATCAAACATTACAAAATCATCGCAATCAAACTCACTGTCCAAAACTCGGTTTCTGAGTCTTTTGTTGTGTCTAGCTTTCAAATCCATCTCCACTTTTAACGCTTTCTCTGACAGCTTCGCCGTTTTCTTCTCACCCAATGTACAGATTGGGCATGAAGGGTCGAATTTATCGATCTCCGGCGTCATGTGCTCTAAACACTCACCATGATAGACATGCCCACAAGCTAGAATTGCAGACACAGAGAGCTCGTTGGTCATAAAAATCTTTTGGCTGGTCCACAAGGATTTCTCTGACAAGGGTCTAGAGCAAGCACCACAGGTTTGCAGCTGATGATTGGACATTCGGTTGCCATGATGGTCTATCTTGTCACGTTGAAGCCCAAAGCAATCATTATCATAAGACAAAGGCTCGTCGCCGCGAGAAGATGACATCATTTCAGAAAAGGCTTGCAGTGACCAACCTTCAGATGGTCCACTCTGAGAAGAATCATACCTCAAAGGAGTTCCCTGCCTCTCTTCAGTTGCTGAGCTTCTACTTAGTGAGTTCACTCCATAGATTTGACCATGTGAGACTGGCTTTGATAGACGAGGGCGCTGTGTCAGTTTAAGTGTCGATGAACTTGCAGGGTGCAAGTAGCTCTGTGACGAAAGCGGTGACGTTGGGAAAGAAGATGGTTGTGAAGCCAGTGAAAGAGACAATTGTGCAGGAGATGCATATGATGGTGCTGCAGGCTCTGTTGAATCATTTTCTTTCTATGCGACATATAGAAATGCGAAAGAGAGGTTATGCATCAACAAAGGTAAAATTTCAAAGATATTAGAGAACTCAGCTACTGGTGAAACACGCTTTACCTGTTCGAAGACTGTATCCATGGAAGAATTTCTTGGAAATGATTGATCTGCCACAATATCATGAACATCATAATAGATTATGATCAAGACAGGTGCATAGGCAAGGCAAGAAGCAAACAGAAAAATCCTATCAATAAACATAGCCACGGTCTTTTTGCTCATCATAACTCGAGAGACATTTATTTAAGAGGTTCGGTAAGAAAAATCTAAAGTAAGTCCCAAGTGAGTAACACCATACATGTGTTTCCCTCAAGTTCCAAGGGAAAAAAAAAAGCTAAACAAGCTGAAATTATTTACCTGAGGCCGGAGATTTCTGCATTGTCTGTGTCCGAAAACTGTCCAAAGGGGAGCCTTCAGATGATACAAATGCAGATTGAAATTTGATCTCGGAGCCATCGTTCCGGCTAAACCCATCAGATAACCAACTAAGAGAGGTTTCTTCACCAGCTACACGTCCTCTATTATCCCACCGGAAACTCCAAGTTGGAGAATGCCTGACATTGCTCCTCTGAAAATTCTCACCAGCTGATGAATTAGGCACGACCATTTTGTCTCGAGCAGCAACACAACAAGCATTACCCATATCTGAAACGTGTGAACTGGCAACTACTAAGCACTATGCAAAAACAGAGCTTGGCGAATGAAACGTCAGTAGAACACAGCACAACAATCCCGTTACCTTAACTGCAAAATAAACAACACATAATCAATTTAAGAAACGACGATTCAGGAATTCAATCTGCATCAAAAGCTGAGAAACCAGAAATCCAATCATCACAGCCCGATTCAAAGTCCAGGTTGACTAGTAAGCTCCCAGAAAAGGAATCATATCGATCTATCTACTGCCCACGAGTTTCTACTGCCATGACTATCTTCACTAACAAAATCCAGGAAGCCAAAGAAGTAGTAATTAAATTGAACACATAAATTAGCATCAAACAGATCCGAAATTAAGGCCGGAAAATCTACAAGCCATGTTCAGATGACCCAAAATAGAAACGGAAACCCTAAAATCATTACCCGAAAATAAAATTCCCAAAGAAACAAAAAGGATAACAAAACAAATCAAACAGATGCTAAGAGAGTCACGAACATCGAATCCCCGAAACGTCGCCGGAGAAGAGGAAGATGACAGTTTCAGAGAGAGAGAGAGAGAGAGAGAGTAAGAAAGGATGGAAAGAGAAACAAGCACTGCGAGGCTTTGCTTTGTTCCTTCTCTCGTAGAGAGAGAGAGAGAGGGAAAGAGACGAATACAAGTCTTTTCTGACGGTTTATTCCACGCCGTTAGAATCCGGTAGGTGTGTATTGGTATAAGACCCAAACCGAATCAAACCAAACCGAATCGAGTGAGCAGATTAGTTTCGATTATATCAATCAACATTTTGGAATGTATTATTTAATCTAATATTTAGAATGATTTAGAAAAATTTGAGTTTTAGTAAGTTTTTAAATAATTTGAGTGAATTAAAAAAGTAGTTATGATTTGTTTTTAAATAACTATAAATCTCACATAAAACTATCATATTTGGATTTTTATTTTTGTAACTAAAAAACTCCACCAAAACTTAAAATATTTCTAATAACAATAGATTCGAAGGTTCATTTAAAAATTACTAATTAAATAACATAAAAAAATTTTAAAAAATTTAAAATTCATATTTGAATAACATAGAATTTATGATTTTAATACAAATCATTTCAACTCCTAGATTGAATATATCTTTTTATCAAATGATTCAAGTCTTTACGCTCCTTTGAGTTGGTTCCACAGATTTTACGTTTAATATTTTAAAAAGAAAAAATTACAGCCTTTAACCAAGATAAATCGGTTCGGTTAAGTGCTCAACCGTTGTGACGCCGTCAGAGTTAGGGGAATTGTTGTGACTTACGGTGAGTAGTGCCACGTCAAGTTAAAGGACAAAAACGGAGGGAGAACGAATAATTTAACCGGCAAGTTTTCGTAGTGACGTCGTTAAATGGGGCCGCTTAGAAACTAAAACTAGATTCCAAATTGAAATATTTATAATATTCGAGGGGCCAATTTATAAAATACGGAAAAAACCATGTCCCTGTCTATATATCTTAGGCTATGAATGGAGAGTTGGTTCAATGACAGATCAAACTTAAAGTGGAATGACCGCTTATAATTTCCCATTCATACATGTTAAACAGAGTAAGTGATTTTTTTTAAAAATATTAATAAAATATTAATTTGAAACGCGACCGAAGAAATGGGTGAGATTTGCAAAGGAAATGAGTGATCCACTTTGTACAGTAGAACCACTAGATATTTGGTGTGTGTGAACTGTTTTTATATTTTTATAGACTTGTAGCATTTATAATATTTCTCATTATTATAGTTTTTTAAATAATTCAGAATAATTTTACAAAATGGTATAGGTTCATTTATCAAATTTTACAAAATGGTATAAGTTCCACCATAAACAGTAGGACCTCCTCAAATTTTACAAAATGGTATAAGTTCCACCATAAGCAAGAATTGTTTAATCGATGGCATGCATCCTTACGTTCTGTTATTGAGAAGACATTTGGAGTTTGGAAAAAAAAAATGGAGGATTCTTAGTGAGTTTCCTAGATATAATACACAAGTACAAAAAAGAGTGGTAATGGCTACAATGGGACTGCATAATTTTATCAGAATTTCAAATTTTTCGGATGAAGATTTTGCAGAAATAATGGAACAGTTTGAGTTTGGCAACACAGAAACAGAAACTGATCTAGATGACACATACGCAACAGAGATAGCCGGGGGAGATCATATGGTGTACATCAGAGAACAAATTGCAGATATGTTATGGGCAAATTGAAATATTTCATCATCGTTTTTTTTCTTCTTATCCTTGTATTATCATTGAATTTATTTTCTGTTTAGTAAACATATTTATAACTATAACTATATTTATTACATTTATCGTGAAAAAATAGCAAAAATAAAATAGCAATTTTAAATATCTTTCCATTTGACATAATTTATAATTTTAAAGTAGATATTTTTTTTTGTTATATCTAAATTAGAAAAAAAATTGTTTACATTACTCATATAATTTTATTCTAAATATAATTACAATTTTCAATTTCATTTAAACTATTATAAATATTTACAATATTTTGAACCGTTAGTTATCCGCTTTCACCATTCAACATTATATTTTGAACCGCTGGATCTGCCTGATCCGCACTTGTTCCGCTTGATCCGCCTGATCCGCACTTGTTCCGTCTGATCCGCTTGAACCGCTTGATCCGTTCCGCCTGATCCGCTTTCTCCATTCGGAGCCTTAAAAGATACGCGACCTGGAGTTTTGTGAAGCCAACACGGAAGAAAAAGGCTCGATGAAGAAAGGGAATATCAAGACGAAACCTTCACTTCGCACAATATTAATTTCAGAATTTAAAACAAAAAACAGAAATCGTTACAATACATTCAAGAATTCTTCAAAACCGATCGTTTCGTTTCAAACCGCTAAATACGAATTTTGGTTTTCTAGATTTACATCGCCGGTTTCGAGGAATCTCCGGCGTGAAGTTTCACGGCGGCTTCTTCGTGACGCAAGCTGTTTTCTCTAGAGTACGGTTTCTTAGAACCCTGTAAAATGTGGACCAGAGTTTTCATTCTGTTATGTGAGAGAACGAACACATGTTTTTTTTGTTCTATGACTCACCTGGAAAATGTTTCCGAGCTTCCTCAATCCTCTAGCTCTAGCTCGAAGAACATCCTTTGAAACACTTGGATCTTTAAGCACCTGAGAACAAACAAAAGAGATATTTATTACAATGGAATGATTGAATGTAATAATAGGATCATCATCACGGTACCGCTTGGCAGACACGGGATAAGGTTGATTCGATGTCAAGCACATTGATTTGCCAAAGGGATTGAAGCATTGCATCTTTTTTAGCTTCAATGGCTTTCTGAATATGCTCCTCTCTGTTCTCTCCCTGATTCAGCTTGCTCACTTCGTCCTGCAACTGAAGTAACGAAACCGCACCTACAAAAAAAAATGCTTTTTTGGTTTACCCGCTTATGGAAGCCAAAAATTCAACTTTAAAAGATTGTTTATTTCTTTTACCAGAAGCAGCCATCACTTGAGATTTTATCTGGTGGCCTTTGTCACGCACCCATTCAGCTAAGAACGGTACTTTCATGAGACGTTTGTCCTTTCCGAGTTCTTTAGCAGCTTTTCTAGCGTAAATGTAACCCACAGTGTGCAGCATTGCTTCACCAAAACCTGACAGTACCCATAGAGTATGAAAAAAAGCCCAACTTTATAGGGTGCTTGAGAAAGGATTGATTACCAGCTGTAGAGAGCCGCTTTGCCTCTGCGTTAGCCCAATTTACAAATTCATCGGTTTGCCCTTCCACGAATGCTTCGAGTTTGATTTTCAATGTAGCGACAAGCTTGTCTTCCCTTGCCTTTTGCATCGCCTGCACACAGGAATCATAAACATCAGGGATTAAGAAAACAGTTAAATAGAAAGAAAACTACGTACTTTGATCTTGTCTTGAAGCATCTTTCTTCTAATCTCAGGCTCATGTGATTCTAACTCTGCGTCGAGTGATGCAATTGAAGCAAGAGCAAGTTGCCCAACGTAATCCTCAAACAGCTCGCTACCAAAGAGCATGCCAAATACAGCTGCAGGATCAACCATTACATCCCTGCAAAAAAAAAGGAAGAAGAAGACAATTGACATACTATCCAATAGCAACTAAGCATTTACGCCAATCACATTCTCAAATGATGCATATATATATCTTAGAGGTTATCTCTAGGATCGACCTTTAGTGTGGGACAAACAGGAAAATTTGCATCATATGGAATGGGGAATAGGGTGAAAACTTACTGTTGAACCCCTTCTTTTCCAAAGTTGTCATAAGCAGTTCGCTTCTCCGGATCGCTAAGAACCTGGTAAGCTTCACCTAGTACCTTCATTCACATTAGCAGTGTAAAGATTCGAGTGACAGAGAGTAATTATTCAATCAAACACTCGAAAGGTCGTTGAGCAAACTTATAAACCTAGAAATAGAGATGATTATATATTTTTCCCCAGGGTGAAGAAGAAGACTTTTTCTCTTGATTCACATCACCTGAAAGTTTCTAGCAGCTTGAGGATCACCAGGGTTCTTGTCTGGATGAACTTGCCTTGCCTGCCAAAAAAAAATTGATTCTTATAATCAAAACCAAAAGCTTCCAAATTTGGAAACACAACAACTTTGTTCATAATCCAGTATCTGATTGAAACATAGTTTCCATTCCAATTATCAAATCTACGAAACTAAGCGTATGCTCTGTGACAATCTACATGAAAACTAGTTAAAACTCAGAGAGATCGAAATCTGATGATAGCACAGAGAAGAAGAGGAAGAAGACTTACTTTAATATAATAAGCTTTTTTAATCTCAGCACCTGAGGCATCAGTCTTGACGCCTAAAATGTCGTAATACTCACTCTCCTTCACCATAGCTCAAACTCTAAAACCGATCTTAAAGGATACGAAAACGCAAAATTATTCAGAGATTCAGGAAGCAATAAAAACTTGATCACAGATCTTAGAAAAAATTGGAGAAATGAAAAATCAAATTGGGACAAGCTAACTTTGCGATATGAAAAAATCAAAAAAAAAAAAAAAACTGAAATTCCAGAAGGTAGACGCTGTAGAGACTTACTACTTTTGGCGGAACGAATCTGCAAAGAGAGAGAGATGAGATTTCACGACAGTGGAAAAGCTTCGCTGCATTTCGTAAGGAACTTGGAAGAATATATTTGGGCCTTAGCTTCCAAAACCCCGTAAATATGGGCCCATTTAAGCTCGGGCCCATATACTTAAAAATCTAGGTTAAATCAATTTGGGAAAAAAAATAGAATTATCTCTTCGAGACCCTAGCATCAGATTAAACTCAATCTACTCAGGGTGACCACCTCGATCTCTTAGAAGACCCTTTGCTCGATCTCTTCTCTTGGTTTGGATTCTTTCAGCTTCGAATTAGCTTCTTCGTTCTGGGTTTAAGGTTCAAGCATTCGAGGTCAGTTGCTACTTCTTCTTCTTCTATTATGTTTGGATCGGAATGTATGTTTGGGTTTTGAAGAATTTTGAAATTAATTTCTGGGTTTTGAAGAATTTCAGAAGGATATACATATATGTATATAACTATTTTGTATGTCAATAACTTTTCGTTTCTCCCGCATTATCTTCATGCGTTTGCATCTCAAGATGACAAGATAAAATTTTGAAATCGTCTGCCCCTTCATGTTCTTGAGGAAATTCTGAACTTCAAAGTCTTGCATTTTCTGTTTCTGAGAATTATGTGTTCAATCATTGTAGGGAGTGTCCTCGCATGGTTCAGTCTAGTAAACATGTTTTATTTTTCTTTTTTCCCTTCTCGGACCCCTGTGTTCTGCGGTCTTGAGTTTCTTTCTGCCTCAATCGGATCAATTGCTGGAAAGCCACCATTTCTCAAAACTTATTTCCATATGCCACTTTTTTTTGGTATTTTTAATAAACAATTATTTTTAAATCAAAATTGAATTAAAAATCCAAAACCCCAAAAACAAAAACAGAAAATTACAGATCCAACCAATTGGACCCGACGAAAAACCCACCCAGACCCAACAATCCGACCCAAACCCAAATTCAGTTAATTAAAATATGGAAAAAAAACAAAAAACCATAAAATCTCTCCCACTTCCCCATGTTTCGCGAACCCATCGGTTGAGGAAGGATCGTTGAGGAACCCATTCCGACCACGAAATCCGACAAGAGCGAAGCCGAGAACTCCAAAGTATTTCAATTGTCATATTAACTAAAAAAAACATGTTTTTTATTGATAAAAGTTTAATCCTATGAATTGAAATTAATCAAATAAGCACACTAGTTTAATTTGACAAAAAAATGTTTAATACAATTGGGTGTTTATGGACAAGTCCATTTGGACATGGTCTTACTAGACATGGACATTTTTTAGACCATTGTCCATTAAGGTCCAACCAGTTACTGCCCAATGGACGGGTTCGGACGGCCCATTTGACAGCTCTATTTATGTTTCTGTCTCTCTTGTGACTTTGCAGCAGAAGTAACTAAAGACGTTCTTCTCCCTTAAGCTGCATAGAATCGGAAACAAGTACACATAAGCGGTAGTGTTTGGAAGCGAAGAAGCAATTTTTTTAAAAAAAATAGGAAACAGGTACATGTTAGAAGCATATATATATATATATATATATATATATATATATATATATAATGACCAAGCATAAAATCATATCAAAAAAGTCTTAAACAATAAAAATCTAATACATAATTTAAATATTGTAACTCAATTGAAAATAAAAATAATGCTCAAATTTAGAATTACATTTGCTTCCTTTAGTTTATGATCTATGAAAAAGTTTCAGACTTACGGAACTTTTCGTCTCCTTCCTTCAATCGATAATTAGGTGTTTTTTATTAGGTTTATGCAAAAGTTATTAAAAAATATAAAATAAACATATATAATTAAATTGAATGTTGGACAAATTGGACTAAATGTAATTGGCCCAATAAACAAAATTATAGGCCCAAAACAACATCACGTCGTCTTCATCTAGTTCGTCACACCGCCGGCGACAAAAATAATGAATTTAAAGCTTCCGATCTACACACAGTCGATTCCAACCCAGAAGCGTGCGTTTCTGCAGCGATTCCAAACGCTCCTTTTTGGGAATCGCGATTCCGATCGATTTCGCACCCGTTTCCGATTCCAGTGCGAGAATCGCATCTCCACCCACGATTCCGTGCATCTTAGCTTCTCTCCCCGTTTGTAAGCTCAAACGCTGCCGTTTTAAAGAAAAGACAGAAACAGCTAAGGTCAAAAGTTACCAAGCTTTTGTGAGGAGATAGGGAATCGAACTTAGCGCGAGGTCAAAACAAAGCTTTAAAGGAGGTAATCATTCACCACTAGCCCGCACGATCTTTATCCTTTATATTTATGTTTATGTAAAGATAATAAACGCAATCCTTTCCCGGCCAATCCGAGTAGCTTAAACCCTAGCGACTGCAACAATGGTGTAGATTCAACCGGATCGTCTAGTGGTTTGTCGGGTATTTCTAGTTTCCGATTCTCCATCAAAAAGTTTCAGTTTTTATTCCTGGGTTCAAAAGTCGAGTGACGGAATCGCCGTTGATTTTTATGCTGTCTCCCATTACAAAGACTTGAAATTAGAAACGCATTTATTCAATGGTAGTTGAATTTTCTCTGGAAATTATGATCAGATTGTTCTAATTTCAAAGCTTTGCTGGGAAACCCCAAGTGTTTCTTTGTTGATACTTTGAATGTCTGGTCGATAACAACATTGTCCTTGCTTTTGCTTTTGTGAAATGTGTGTGTGGTGAGACTTGAGATCTGTCATTGATCTTGTTTTCGGCTTCGTATTGCTCACTTAGATAAATATTGATTGTTTGACAATAGCTTCTGTCTTGTATTAAAGTGGGAGGTGACACTTTGGTGAGAGGAAGAGTATTTGTGAAACGAAGTCGATGGATTTATATTTCGATGATCAACCCTTGGATCACGCTGCACCAGCAGGTAATTGGGGTTTTCTTTTTGTCCACTTTGATTAGTTTCATGATTTTTTTTTGGATTAACTTGGCTGAAACATATGACTTTGGATTTCATAGCTAGGGCTGGTGCAAGGTTTAAACCGAAAGGTAGACCACAACCCAAGAAGAAACAAGTCTCTCTTTCAACCTCCCAAACAACTCTCTCTAACGATGTTGCCAAGGAAAAACTCTCAACACAAAGCGAAGATCCGGTTTCTGTAGATGCATCATCGGCTTATCCCAACAGTTTTGTTTCTTTTCTCAACCAAATTTTATTTGTATGTTATTCCGAAGTTGAAAATATTTTAAGATGTAATTTCTGTTTTTGCAGAGGTTTCAACTTCTGAGACTATTGTGCCTGATAGTGGAACCATCAACCAATCTACTGGTGGAACAATATCTAAAGAGGTTAGGTGGTTTTCTTTCTACCTATTGAATTTGCTTTTTTGTGTATGCTACATGTTTTTAATGAAAAACGTTTTTTTTTGTTTCTCTCAGAATGTAGATGTATTCTTAGGAAGGGTTAGTTGGTGTATGGAACCATCTGTTCTTCGTGCTTGTACTAACATGGATTTGGAAGGGAAAAGATGTGATGATGGCATAAATGCGGCACCTGCATATCCTGATGATCCCAGAACACAAGATTCTGCAGCGTTTGGAGATTTTGTTACTCCTGAAACGGATGAAGTTATTCATGTTCAAACTCAAAGGATGCAAACAAGGGTATGTGTGAATACTTTTTTTAAAGCCGACGTTTCACTTCTTTTACTTTTAATTTAAAACTGCTTTTGTAAGTTTTAATGTTGTTACAGGAGGAAGAGTGTCATTTGGACATGGAAACTCTTGATATTGTACAGGAGGAAGGCATCACCAGAGCATATGGTAATTTTTAATCACTGAAAATCGACATTCATATGCTTAAATTCTGTTAAATATATCTAGTAACCGAGCTATATTGTTGTGCTTGTGTAGAGCACCATACTGGAAAGTTCCAACCAAAGCCTAGATTGCTCGACACTGTAATTGAAGAACCTGAGTCTCATTACTCTGTTGATGATACTGGTTATTTTACAACGGGTACTAACGAGTCTGAGTTTATGGTCAATGTGGAATCAAGAAACGATTTCAATACGAATACTACATTTTATAGAGAGCTTGAAGAAGAAGAACTTAATATTCCTGAAGTCCCCAGAGAAACGGTAAGAATTTTTGGCAATTTGGGTTTGCTTATCTAAGTGTACCGTTTTAAGTTGGCAGATATTCAAATTAGGTTCCGCTTGTAATTTTTGTTTTTTATCAGGTTCCTGAGATGGAAGCGCAAAATGCTTCTGGCGGACGGGAACACGAAGAACAGGTTGTCTCTCCCAGGACTAACAACACAGTTATAGGAGAGGAAGAAAATTGTTTGGGGAATACAGTAGAAGAACGGCCTGGAAGAGGAAGTAAAAAGGGGAGATCGAAGGGAGCTACTGCTCGAAAGCGGAAAACCACCAGTGAAGAGGATCCAAATAAGACTAGCGAAAATCTGCAGAAGAAGAAGTTCAAGCATTCATGTCGTCGACAAAGAAAAAGAACTGGTAACTAGCTACACAAAATTTTATGTCGGTAATTATATAATCTATAGCCTCTGACCAACTAAATTCATGTTTTCCCCTATTCTAGTGGAGAAGGAATTGCTTGAAACCCCGGATGACGAAATCAGATTTCTGCCTATTAGAGATATGCTTCGCCTTGTTGAATATAAAGAATGGATGGAGGTAAGAATCATTGTTTATACTTTCATTTGAGCTCTACAGATTCTAACCTTTCCTTGTTGTCTATTTCTTGTTAATATACAGAAAAAGGAAGCAAAAGGAGCTGCTGTTGTGCCGCCGGCCCAAGAAAGGTACTATATTCATGTCGGAGAAGAATAAGATGGATAGTGGGAGATGGTAAAAACAGAGTGTTTTAGTTTGTTTTCTTCATCTGATGGAGTGTGTGTTATGTGCAGTAATACAAATGCATCGGATAACCAGTATTATTCTCAAGGTTTTGACGCAGAAGATGAATTTGGTATGGAGGAGAGCGAAAATCAAGAAACTAACGTAGTTAAACCGGACTCACCGGTTAACTATCAAACTTACATGAACAAGACTTCCAGAACTCGATGGTCAAAACAAGATACAGAACTCTTCTATGAGGTAATAAACTTGATCTCACTGAGTCTTAAAATGCAGGTTTTTACTGTTTAGATCGAAATGGAAAATCACCTTTACGGGAGATATTGTTTGTTCATAATCTTATTGTCTTTTATTTTTTGGTTAGGGAATTCGAGAGTTTGGGAGCAATCTATCGATGGTACAACAACTGTTTCCTGATAGAACGCGTGCACAGGTCAAGCTGAAATTCAAATTGGAAGAACGCCGGTTTCCATTGAAGCTTAATGATGCATTATCAAGCCGCTCGAAACGTGAGAGAACCTCTCTCTCATTCTCTCTCTTTCTCTCATTAGTTTCTTGAGTGAGCCATAGAAATTAGAAAGTTTGTGTTTTTTTTCTTGCAGATCTTACTCATTTCCAGAATGTGATTAAGAAGCTTCAACAAGAAGCTGCAGCTGCAAGGAAAGGAGAAGAAGAAGAAGAAGCTGGAGCAGAGGCAGAGACAACTACTGATGTTCACGAGGATGTAAGCATTCGGATATTCCGTCGTTATATTCATCTTCAAGTTGCCGCCAAAATCTGTTAAATTTGTTTTCCATAATTAACTAAACGTTAAACTTGATGTGTGTAGGAGGAGCCGGCGAGGTCTGAGGAGACTGAGCGAACAGATGATGGAATGGCGGGAGTTAAGGAATCGGACGGTGGGGGTATTGATAATGGCGTGGGATCGGACGGTGGAGATGAATGTGACGATGATGATTTTTGGAATTCCTATAAAAGTGATATGTAATAAAACTATATAATAAACAAATTAGTATTTTGTCGTCGTAATAAAACAATTAATTACTAGTAATCTTTTTATTTGATGGAGATGAAAATCTTTGTATTTTATATGCTAATTAATCATTTTGAAATGTGGGAATAAAATATTTAAATCCGACAACAAATGGCCAACGACTCGTGTACTGCTCCGTTTTGTCGGCGATATTCTCATCGATCTTTTTTAAATCCTTTTTTTTTTGTTTTTTTTCTTCTGTGCTTCTCTGATTCTGACGTTACAGCCTATTGATCGTAGAGCCGTTAAACTTTCACCTACGGCCCATTAACGACCGTCAGATCTTCGTCGGCTGGTGACATAAAGCGAATCAATTGTAGTACTACTTTTTCACCTCTATTTTTACTAATTTATAATCACGCCCCTCTCTCACACCTACTTTTTATTTACAAGCCATATATTAGATTTCCTCACAGAATTAACCTCGATTTTTACATTTAATGCCCAACCATGTTTCCTTGGGCCAAATCTGTTGTTGACTTCTTGTTGGTGATTCATATTCATTTTTCGTCTTTAAGGCATTTTGCTAAAGAAGTAATAAATTATTGATTTTGTAACCTTTGAAAACGGTAAAATAAAACCACAATTTAAAGCAGAAAAGAAAAATTATAGTATTGAGAAAGATAAAACAAATATGAACTAAGAAATGTTTTGGTTTGGAGAAGATTTAATTTAAATTCTATAAGAATATGAACGTGGAAATATTTTTGTTTTAGAAGATTGAATTTTTTTTTTTTTAATCGTCTAATAGATTATTATAATCATGAGAGATATTTGATATAATCCTAACACTAAGGATTTTTTGATCAAACGAACTCAACTACCTGCAGCACCAACGATTACGATGAACAGCTCCATAAACAATGACTCCACGGTGCAGCTCTCCCCCGCAACACTTGGATCTACAACGAAAGGTTCCACATGTACACATTTACGATGGACAGCTCTCCCGCAACACATGAGACCACGACGGCTGGTTTACCTGCAACATTCTGGATCTCCTACGAGCTTGCATCCATTAATCTGGCTAAACTGCATTCTCTGGGACTCGAACCCCAGATCTGGTGTAGAAGCCTTTAAACCCTTAACCATTGGGCCAAGGGGCTTCCACAGAAGATTTGAATTTAAATCTTCTTTTTTTTAGTGAAATTTAAGTCCCTGTTAAAAAAAAAAAAAAAAAAAAAACCTATAAAAATAAATAAACTTGATACAATTTGAAAGTAGGGATGAGATCTGAAGAAGGCAAAAAGTGTGGGGTTCACAATAGGAAGCGAAGTGTCAGGTAAAAATAAGTTTTGGTTTTTCTTTTGCCAATAGATTAAAGAGAGAATTCAGAAGAAAAATAGTTCGCTCCGAATTGAACTCCTCTGAAATTTCAGGTGGTTAATTCGCCATTGATTCGCCATTTTGTTTCTCGAATAGTTTTAGTGAAAAGGAGGAACCTTCAGATGTCAGGTCCGGTCGATCGGTTCGCAAGGCCATGTAAGTGGATCAGATCTGTTTTGTTTCATTTTTTGATGTCTTTCTATGCGATTTGCTTTTCACTGAAGCATAAAGCTACGATTTCGAATAATGGGAAGCGATACCCTCCGCGATTTCGTGTTTAGGGCTTAGAGAAGTTAGGTCAGCTGTTTTGTATTTCTTGATAGAATTTGGGTAATTCTTCAGTGTTTTAGTGCAGAAATATCAATAAATTATTCAACTTTCTTTGACAGGTTTTGAGGGATTCTTGAGCAGTGATGAGAAAAAAGAAAGAAAGTCTGACTTTGAGATCTCAGAAGACGAGAGGCGAACAAGAATCGGTTCTTTGAAAAAGAAAGCCATCAATGCTTCTACCAAATTCAAGCATTCTCTCAAGAAAAAGAGAAGAAAAAACGAAGGCCGGGTCAGTTCTGTCTCCATCGAAGATGTTCGTGATGTCGAGGAGCTTCAGGCAGTTGATGAGTTTAGACAAGCATTGGTAATGGACGAGTTGCTTCCCACTAAACACGATGACTATCACATGATGTTGAGGTTCTTGAAGGCCAGGAAATTCGACATTGAGAAAGCAAAGCACATGTGGGCAGATATGATCCAGTGGAGGAAGGAATTCGGTACCGACACTATTATTCAGGATTTTGAGTTTCAAGAGATTGACGATGTTCTTCAATACTACCCGCACGGTTATCACAGTGTAGATAAAGAAGGCAGGCCTGTGTATATTGAAAGGCTAGGGAAAGTTGATCCTAACAAACTGATGCAAGTTACAACAATTGATCGATATCTCAGATATCATGTAAAGGAGTTCGAGAGGAGTTTTATGATCAAGTTCCCTTCCTGCACAATTGCTGCAAAGAAGCATATTGATTCAAGTACAACTATTTTGGACGTCCAAGGAGTGGGGTTAAAGAACTTCACCAAGTCTGCTCGCGAGCTTATTACCCGGTTGCAGAAGATTGATGGAGACAATTATCCTGAGACTCTCCACCAAATGTTTATCATCAATGCAGGGCCCGGATTCCGTCTGCTTTGGAGCACTGTGAAGACCTTTCTAGACCCCAAAACAACTTCTAAGATTCATGTAAGTTATTACATTTTCTTGGCTTAGCTCTATCCAAAGGCTCCTGGAATTCACCTGGACTGTTCTGTATTGTAATGTAGGTACTCGGATACAAGTATCAGAGTAAATTGCTCGAGGTTATCGATTCCAAGTATGTAGCATGAACTCCTAATCCTTTTACCCTCTCTACAATGACTCGGTTTTTCTGTGTTTTGCTTACATCACTGATGTGTCTTTCTTTTGTTACAGCGAGTTGCCTGAATTTTTGGGTGGTGCATGTACTTGCGCAGATCAGGGAGGTTGTATGCTTTCCGATAAAGGGCCTTGGAAAAATCCGGATATTTTGAAGGTTACCTATATGGCCTTTGATCTCTTTACACAACCAAGCTTTTATATTGTCTATTTTATTTGATTTCAGAAATGGAAACAAATGGTTTACTACTGCAGATGGTACTTCACGGGGGAGCTCACCGCGCGAAGCAGGTGGTGAAAGTTCTGAACAGCGAGGGAAAAGTCATTGCTTATGCAAAGCCATCTTATCCATGGATAAAGGGAAGTGACACATCAACCGCAGAATCAGGTTCTGAAGCTGAAGATATCGTTGTGTCTCCAAAGGCAGTAAAGAGTTATTCTCATCTCCGCTTGACCCCTGTTCGTGAAGAGGTATAATATAAACTATAAGAGTTATTCCTAGTGATTATTATAATATAAAGTATAAGAGTTATTCTCATCTCCGCAGTTCTGAATCTTCCGAGTGATTATTTTGCAGGCAAAGATTGGTTCTGGTGAAACGAGCCATGCTGGTAATTTTGCAGGTTATGATGAGTATGTTCCAATGGTTGACAAAGCTGTTGACGCCACCTGGAAGGTTAAACCCGCCGCCATCAGCAGGGTTCCATCAAAAGGTAACATTTTTATGATTAAGTGAAAGAAAGGTTCCAATTTTGGCATCAAACACTGGAAAAAAAAAAGATTGAAACTTTGGTCTTTTATCTCTTTTTCGCAGGAGTTCGTATTCCTCCAAATGTCCCAAAGGATCATGAAAGCTTCAATGCTCGTGTCCTAGTAATTATTATGGCGATTGTGATGGCGATTCTCACATTCTTCCGCACAGTATCATACCGTGCTGTGACCAAGAAGCTTCCACCGCCTACAAGCCAACCACAAATTGAAGGAAACGCTGCTACAGAGGAAGCTGATCTCCTCAATTCAGTGCTGAAGAAATTAACCGAACTTGAGGAGAAAATTGGAGCTCTCCAGTCAAAGCCATCTGAGATGCCTTATGAGAAAGAGGAACTGCTTAACGCAGCTGTCTGCCGTGTAGACGCCCTTGAAGCCGAGCTCATAGCCACTAAGAAGGTAATAATTGAAAACCATGTTCAACAACTAAATCAAACCAACCAAAACTAGAACCTTGAGACGTTTCATGTTCTCTAAAAACGGTTTCTTATTCTGAGCAGGCTCTTTATGAAGCTCTGATGAGACAAGAAGAATTACTCGCTTACATTGACCGTCAAGAGGTAGCTCAGTACCAGGTCGGTTTTTTCTATTAAAATGTTTGAAGCCGAGAATCCAAAATTGTTTTCTTGAATCTTATGAATTTGAACAATTACGCAATAACCCTAAACTCATCGTCAGTATTGTTTTTGTTTCCAGAAGAAGAAGAAGAGAAAGCAAATGTTCTGTTTTTAGAAGAAGCATCTTCTGCCTTCTCTCTCACTATGTTTCTCCCTTCTTAGGTTTCCGCTTATTAAGAAGAAGACGAACAGAACAAGTAATCATTGAAACAATACGACTTTGATCTCATTTTATGTTAAAAATCTAATTAGTTCTCTTTTTTTTGGCCAATCTAATTAGTTCAAAGAGAGGATAGTTCTTTCTCCCTAGTATTAACAAAACAATTTTACAAAAAAAAAAATAGAGAGTCCTTAAAACAAGCTGGAGACTGAAGATAATCTTGTTACTGTAGCAGTCTTTCAGAACAATAAGAACTGAAAATGCAAAAAAAAAAGTGAATATTATTTCCAAGTAATTTCGATGATAAATATAAGCAAAACAATCTTAAATATATGTTCTTCTTACCTTCCTCTTCTTTTTCTTATTTTTCTTGTCGATGTAAGCCATTATCTCACGTTGCCTCGTCATTGTCTCGTCCAGCGCCTAATTTTTTAACAAAGTAAAAACAGAGCAATCAACAAAACGGAACAAGAGAGTAATGAGAGAGAAAAAGTGAGATTCACCTTCTTGGTTTCAGACAACTGAAGCTCGAGCTGGTCAACACGACGAAGTGCAGCGTCGAGAATCTTCTCCCTCTCGAGAGAAAACGCAGCCTGAGCATCCATGGAGTTGCATTTCTCCTCCAGGTCTGTCATCTTCTTCACCATCGCCATATAGTCATGCCTCGACATAATCGTGACTCCGTCTGCGCCGCCTTCACGGCTATACACATTCGCCTCGGTGAGCTTCCTTGGAATGTTCTTGGTTAGCCTCATCACGCCCACTATCCCCATAAGCAATGCCATCACGCCGCCGTATAAGTAGCCTTTACTCTCCAACGGGTTCAAATCTGAATTGAGAGAGTTTCACGGTCTAAGAAACTTATACCGAAACCCGGTTTGAGCTGACCAGAATACTAACCTTTAGGCTCGGCAAAGTTGTTGTTAGCCTTTCTAGGCCAAGCAGCAGCATCCACAGTCTTGTCGATGTACTTCTTCTCCTTCTCCATAGGAGAATGCTTGTAAGTAGCCTCTTCTGGTTCGAACGTTTCGCATTTCTTCAACTTGTTTTTTTTTTTTTGGTTTTAAAAAGGGTTAGATTTTTACTCATTTTTATTATAAAAAAAAAAGTCTAGATCATTGCTTTTAACCTTTGTTTCGTTCTTATACTCTGAGATCGTCTTTTCCTCGATCCCTGACAAGCTCCTCCTCGGGCATCTACCTTCACCGTTCTGAACCAACTGTGTATATATATATAGTTTACTTATGAATCAGAATCACAAGTTGTATTATAGCAATATAAAAAAAAAGGTTTCCTTAAGGTTGGTTCTCTAGAACTACCTTGAAGATCTCGGGGTCGTTCCATGGACCTTTGTCTGAACGCATACATCCTCCTTTATCTGCGCAAGTGCATTTGCCACCCAAGAACTCAGGCAGTTCACTAAACAGACAATGAGAAGAGAGTTTTTTTAAATGCATATTTGAAGATAAAGCAGCAGTTTCAGGGTCACATGTAAAGAGTTCTCACTTGGCGTCAATGATTTCTAGCAGTTTGCTTTGGTATTTGTTGCCAAGAACCTGCCATTAATTAACAGAAAGAGTGGTTTTTTACTAACTAACCGAAACGCACGCGGATGAAAGAAAAAAACAAAGTAGAGTTTGGATGTTTCAAGTGAAAGGAAAGCTTAATTTACGTGAATCTTCGCTGTAGTCTTTGGGTCAAGGAAAGATTTCACAGTGCTCCATACGAGCCTAAACCCATAACCAGCATTGATGATGAACATACGGTTCAGAGTCTAGAATGAAACACAAACATAGAGGTCAGGGTTCTGTGTGTGTCCAAACCATTAGCAACTCAAAGAAGAAGAAAAGGCATAAAACTGAACCTCAGGGTAGTTATCGTTGTCGATTTTCTGAATACTCTGAAGAAGATCTTTTGCAGCTTTGTTGAAGTTATTAAGCCCCTGCAGCAGATGGAAAAATTACACACAAAGATCGAATGATCCAAGAGACCATCTTATTATAGAGATCTATGAGGGGAAAACTTGTAGCTATGGCTTATTTTGAGCACATACCACGCCTTGAACATCCAAGATCGTTGTGCTCTGATCAATGTGTCTTTTCGCAGCGATGGAACATGCCGGGAATTTGACGTTGAAAGTCTTCTCGAACTCTTTGACATGGTACTTGACGTACCTGTCGATTGTGGTCGCTTTCATCATCTTTGTGGCATCGACTTGGCCCAGCCTCTCGATATAGATAGGTCTTCCTTCCTTGTCAACACCATGATATCCTTGTGGATAATACTTGACCACTTCGTCGATTTCTTCAAAATCAAAGTCCTGGAAAGAGAGAGGCTTTAATTAGAGAGAAAGATCGAGAAAACGAGAGTCGAGAAAAGTGAATCCCTTTTAGTTGTCACCTCCATGATCGTGTCTGCGCCATATTCTTTCCTCCAGTTAAGCATATCAGCCCACATTTGCTTTGCCTTTTCGATATCAAACTTTCTTGCCCTCAAGAACCTGAGAGATGTTCCGATTTATCAGAGCAATTGCAGAAGAAGAAAATGGAAAGAGAGCTGGGACTGGGAGAGGAAGGACCTAAGCATCATATGATGATCATCGTGCTTAGAGGGAAGTAGTTCGTCTAAGATAAGAGCTTGACGGAAAGCATCAACCGCTTGCAACTCTTCTGTATCGATTTCATCAACGATTGAGACACACCTCACACGGCTATGCCTTCGACCTTTCTTGGTCATCGAGTGCTTAAACTTGTTTGTCGCATTTATTGCTTTCTTCTTCAGGGAGCAAAGCTTTGTTAATCTCTTGTCATCTTCTGACATCTCAACATCTGCAAGATTCTTGCTTGTAATCAAAATAATATAAAAAAAATGTAGACTGAAAATGCTTGACAATTTTTTCATCGTACCAAGCTTATTATGTCGATCCATATGACCAACCATTGTATCCGCCATGATTTAAGTTCCTATTGAATCAAAAAGCAATTTCATTATTAAAAAAACTCTGTTCCACTGCCTTGGCTAACAATCAATCGAGGTTTTTGTTACCAAAACAAAAAAACAATCAATCAATCGGTGAAAATGAAAAAGAATCAAAGAAGAAACTCCATATTTTCAACGAAAATGTTACATTCATATATCCCCAAACATTACGATAGACAATTATGCTTTGCTTGTGAGAATTAACATAAACCAAAAGTATCATAAATCTCACGTTTTGTGTGATTAGAGACTGAGAATCGGAAAAAATGTATTATATATCGGAATAATTTCATTCAATAAGCGTGAGATTCAAAGGGGGTTTAGGTGAGAAAGAAGAACACATAGTTTACCTGTAGATTAAAAGAAAAAAAACAAGGAGAGAAGAAGAAAGAGAGATCTATATAACTCTCTCTTTCTCACCCCAAATTAAGAACGGCTCTAAAATTAACGCCAAAATCTCAGAGAACAAATCTAGAGAGAGAGAGCATTGACAAGGTTTTACTTTTTCTTGAATTCTTTCATAAAAATTAGCGTTTTCTTTTTTTGTCAACAGATTTTACCTTTAATCTTATATTAGAGAAACCATTTTTGTAAGTAATAGTTATATTTATCAAAATAGAGTAATAATAAAATAAATATTTCTTCTAAATTTGGTCTTGCATGCCAATCGTGTAAAGATAAAAAAAAATTGTTTTCTTATAACTATTATTTGTTTTGAGAAAAAAATGAGGCCATAAATGGGTTTTCTAAATCTAAAAGTAATTAGGGAAAATGATGAATATTTTTCTAAAGGTTTTTGTAGAAACATATCTTAGTCTTATGCATATAAGACATCATCATGGATCTTTTTGCCTTTTTGTATTATTAACAATAAATTTCTAAAATTAGTATTTTTCTAATTAACATGAATCATTTTGCATTACTAACCGATCAATATTCTTCCAAAATTAGTATTTGAAGATCACAACACAATAAATGGTATATAATATTATAGAATCACCAAAAAATTATACAAAGAGAAAAAAAAAAGAAACCTAAACAAATAATTATTTCATAGCTTGGAAAATTCATAATAATTATAGTTTTACCCTTTTATAACAACTAATATAGAGCGCTCTGTTTTGCCCTTGATGCTGTGTTTCTCTCTTTTCACGCAAATTGTAGACATTTGTTCCTTGAACTAAACCAACATAGTGTAATTACAACAAAAAAAGAGGTCTCTAATCACACAAATTTGTATGTTTATCCGTTAACTAAACCAAACGTGTATTCTCTATGTGTATAGCTGCAGCTACACGAGCTTGTTGAAAAGGGTTCATCTACCTACTTCATTCCTAGAACAATGAAACAAGGAAAAGAACTCGAAGAAGAAAAAAGACAATGGCGAGACTCACCAAATGTGTTTCCATTTCGCCACAGAAATATATAAGTCTTAAAGTTGAAAGCAATATATCTGTTTTCCAAACGTAACACAACATTTATCAGCAATGTAACATAATAATTTAACTAAAAAACCATTATAGTCCGGATACTTGTGGATATCCGATGTATCCTAGTGATTATTTCACTATGAGTTGACTTGATTTGATTGTGTAGGGGTAATATTGAACGAGCGTTGACTTGACTTGTCACTATGAGTTGACCACACATAATCTCAACTAGACTGTAAAAAAAACAAAAAATTGCTCAGGAGATTTATTGAAAACACACACACACACGCACGCACAGTTGATAATATATATATATATATATACATAGTTTCTTCTCATCTTGATAACATAAATTAAAAACTATAGAAACTTTGGTCAAACAATGAAACAAGAGAAGTTAGGACAAAGGTTTTAAAATGAAAATCTTGTAAAAAAAAAAAGGTATTAAAATGAATATTTCTTTCTACCTGATACAACCTTCGAGAGATGAAGAAACTCGTTTATTCGCTCAAGTACTAAATCCGCAGACGATATCATTTCATTCAGCAACTGTCTTTGCTCTTCATCAAGTTTTGTGATGGTCAAAAACCTCTCAGCCATGCTCACGACTCCCAGCAATGGTGATCTTATCTCACCAGACATATTCGCTAGCATCTTCTTCGCCTTCATCATATCCTCTACAATTAATTAATAATAAATAAGAAACCATTTAGTTTGATTCTTCAGATGAATCTGTTTTTGGCTACACTAATCACTGCTCGCAACCTGTAACGTGTATCGTCTTGTCAAGTTCCGATTCCATTGCCCTTCTCACTGCATTCTCTTCTCTAAGTTTTGCCATTCTTTCCCTCTTCCTTACCTGTCAGAAACATGTGAACTGATATTTGGTTTTTCAAAGCAAACTTGTATCAACAATTAATGTCTGGTTTTCAATCTTATAACATAACTCCACCTGATCAGTTACTTCCATTCCAATGTAATTTATGCCGACTTTCTCGCCAGTTTTGTTGTAAACAGTCTCAACAAATATCAGAAACGTCTTTGATCCGAATCATTCCGTCCCAAATGTGATCTCTCTCTTTGAAGCTTTTCCACTCTCGAGAACCTCTCTCTTGAAATCTTCAAACTCTTTAACCCCACAGCCATCGAAAATCTCAGAGTCTGTTTTCCCCAGAACGTCCTGACATTAATGCAAGAAAAGAGTACAAGATTGGAGAATTATCTCGATCTGGTGCAAGTAAATCAATGATCGAATATCCAACAGAAACAAAAAAAAAAGATATTTTTTTCTCTACCTCATCCTTCAAACTAGGAAACTGGTTGAATATGAACATGTACCGTAAATCTTGATCCTGAAACCGTACAAAAAAAAAAAAAAAAATCACAGAAACATTTAGAGCATCCTCAATCCATTAAACAAAAGAAAAAAAATACAAAAAGAAGAGAGACAAAAAGAAACGAGTGTTTCAAATGAGACACTCAACAAAAAAAATTTGAGACACCTAAGCTGACATGTCACATTATGATTAGTCCAAATTTTTTTTTTAATTCAATTATTTAATCTTTTTTAAAAAATTAATATTTTTTGAGGTGAGTGGTGTCCCACCAATGTGGAATTTGCATGTGTGTTTGCTAAGCGCATCTCCAACCCATCTCTATTTTTGGCTCCAAACTCTATTTTAGAGTCAATTCTTCTCCAATCCAACTTTATTTTAGAGCCAAAAATAGAGTTTTTAATATTTGGCTCTATATTTAGAGTCAACTCTATTTTTTTTGTTCATGACTCTATTTTTAACTCTAAAATAGAGTGGCATTTGAGTAAAACTCAACTCCAAAATAGAGCTGCTCTATTTTA
>PKML01002823.1:0-27580 GCA_002933935.1 Eutrema yunnanense
ATCTTAAACCTATATGAAATGCGTGCTAAAACAATGCAATATATGGCTATATCAGAACCCAGCAAGATAAAGAAAATATCAAATCGGATGAGAAATACAACCAAAATAAAATTCAAGGAGAGAACAAGAGTTGCAATCCCTAGGAGGGAAAGAGATAAGCCGATTCCGCATCGTACGATCCACTAAAGCTTTGATCACGTTCGTCGGAGTGGAGATGGAGGTGAATATCCTTGCGTTTCTCTCTCTCCAAATTGCATAAGAAATGGTTTGGAGGAGCAGTTTCAACACTGTCATGCGCTTAGCATCGCCAGGGGCTAAAGGCTGCAGAATAAGATCCATAATATCAAGGAGAACAGATGGTGGGTTGGGTAACACCCTACTTGCAAAAGCTTGCCATATGCTGCTCGAAAAATCACACTCAAAGAACAAGTGAGCATGGGACTCAATGCCCGTTGTGCATAGAGGACAAAGCTGAGGGACCGTCATGCCCCACCTGAGGAGCCGATCTCTAGTCGGAAAACGGCCAAGAATTACTAACCAGATGATGAAAGATGCTCTCGGGATAGCTTCCTTGAACCAAACAACCGAAGACCAAGAGACTTGAGGCCCTGCAATCCTGAGTTGCTCCCAAGTATTTCTAGAGGAGAATGTCTTAGAATACATACCAGAAGGAGATCTCCAGAGAAAGACATCACTTCCCGCGGAGAGGGTCGGAGGGGAGATCGTAGTGAGTTGGATCAAAAGAGTTTGGATTTCCTCTGACCTTGCACTTGACACACTCCAATTACCATTGTGTACAACATCTTGAACTGTTGCATCCCTTACAATACCCAGCTGTCTAGGACCAGCATGACCCACAAAATCAAGTAGCGGACCCAATCCTGTCCAAGAGTCAAACCAAAAGGAGGCCGAGAGACCATTTTTCACTTCACATTTCAGAAACTGAACCAATAGAGGCTTTAATTGCAGCATACTCCTAATAGCTTTGGAGTAGTGAGTAGAATCTGAGGTGCACCAGTACTTGCTTCGGTTGAAAATATTCCCTTTCACCCATGCCACCCACAAAGAGCCTGCATTTGTAAACAAATTCCAGATCTGCTTCAGCCTGAAAACGACTTCAAAGTCTTCAAGAAGTCTAATACCTAGGCCTCCTTCCCTTTTCGGCTTACAAACGTCAGCCCATGCCACCCTCGCACCCGCAGCAGATTGAGTACTATTCTTCCACAGGAAAGCTGAGCATAAAGAGTCCACCTTAGAATAGAATTGCTTTGGAAGAATGTAGACTTGGCTCCAAAAATTTACCATACCATAAATGACAGAAGATATAAGTCTAATCTTACCAGCAAAAGACAGAAACTTGGTCGTCCAAGAGTGAAGCTTTTTAGTGATTCTCTCAAGAAAAGGCTGCATAACTGAAAAGGATAACCTTTTGGAGCTGAGAGGCAGGCCCAAGTATCTAGTAGGAAAGCTTCCCATTTTGATTCCCAACTCACCACTGAGAGCATCTGCAACATTATCTGGGTATCCGCTAAAAAACATTTCAGACTTTGCCGCATTCATGTCCAGACCAGACATAGATTTAAATCTGCGTAGAACCTCTACTATCCCTTGCATAGAGCGCCTTGAGCCATCTGAGAAGACTAGCAAATCATCAGCAAATAGCAAATGTGTAATCTTAGGGTTTTGACAATGAGGATGGAGTCCAAAAAGTCCATGATCAGCTGCAGAATCCAACAATTTGGTAAGTGTTTCCATAACCATGATGAAAAGATAAGGAGAAAGTGGATCCCCTTGTCTTATGCCCTTCTTCCCCTCGAAGAAACCTGCTGGTTCACCATTTACCAGAATTGAAAATCGAGCAGATGAGTAGCATTGTCTGATCCATTCCCGAAACAGAGGAGGAAAACCCTGAGCATCCAAAATTTTTCCCAAGAAGTCCCAGCATACTGTGTCAAAAGCCTTTCGGAGATCAACCTTGAGCATTGAGGCTTTAGGACAGCTGGACTTTTGATACTTTCTGATCAACTCTGTAGCAAGGAGGACATTCTCTCCTAAGCTTCTTCCTTTCTGAAAAGCTGCCTGATTCGGAGAGATGCTCTGCTGGAGGATTGGCTTAAGGCGGTTTGCAATGATTTTTGAGATTACTTTGTACACTAGGTTGCAACAACTTATAGGCCGGTAGTCCCCTAGAGCACAAGCTTCAGGTGTCTTTGGGATCAAAGCAATGAAAGTTGTATTCAGATCTTTTAGCAGACGCCCATTTCGGAAAAATTCCTGTACAGCCTTTACAACATCAGGACCCACTCTACTCCATGAAGCTCGGAAAAACTCAACAGGAAACCCATCTGGTCCAGGGCATTTATCATGCGGCATTGCAAACAGAGTCTTCACCACCTCCTCTTCCAAGACAGGTCTCTGCAGAGAATCAGTTTGGGCTTCTGAGCATCTGAAGGGAAACAATTCCCTGAGAAAGTCAGTAGAAACAGGGGATTGTGGCAAGTCAGTGGAGCCAAATATAGATTGGAAATAATTTGCAGCATGCTCCTTAAGCTCAGTAGGCGTAACGATCTTCCTTCCATTATAATCCCTGAGGTAGTAAATGTGATTCTGAGAGTTTCTTTGAGTGACTGTGTTGTGATAAAAAGCTGTGTTTCTATCTCCCAGATGAAGCCACTTTGTACCCGATTTCTGCTTATAGAATTTCTCCTCTGCTTTTATCAACACATTCCAGCGCTCCCTTGCCTGATGCTCCTCCTGGGCAGCTAAGGGAGAGGGAGAAGTAAGTAAAATTCTCTGCAAATCAGTGGTTACCTTCTCTTGTTCCTTGACCCTTTGAGAGATGCCACTGTAATGTTTCTTATTGAGAGATCTCAGAACTGGCTTCAGCTGCTTTAGAGACCTTATTAGCTTGAACTGGTCAGAACCTGAAATGGAACTCGTATCCCAAGCTTCTCCCACCAACTCAGAATACTGGTGGTGGTCCAAAACATGGTAAAAAAGTCTGAAAGGCTTAGTTACAATGCGCTTCAGGGCAGGAACATGGAAGAGGATAGGTGAGTGATCAGATTGCATGGGTTCGAGGAGCTCAGAGTATGCATCCGGGAACTTTAAAGCCCAATCTCCATTGATTAGAGCATGATCAATCCTCTTTGAAACAGGAGAGTTGTCTTGCTTATTCCACCAGGAAAAAGACAGTCCTTTTGACGGAGCCTCAAACAAATTTGCCTCTTGAATAGCCAAGTTGAAATCTTCTATTCCTTGAGTATCCACGTCCTCAATCAGGTAATTTGAATGTTGCGATGTCCTAAGTATCTGATTGAAGTCCCCTACTACTGCCCAGGGAGAGCTTTGGAGAGGAGAAGAAATGCTAAGAGATTCCATCTCTTCCCATAAGACAACTCTTTGCTCTGGCAGATTGAAACCATATGCAAAAGAGACGGTGAAACTGACGTTCTGTTCCTCGATGAAGATGCCACAAGTAACTAACTGAGCCGACTCTTTGTAGATAACAAGAGAGACTCTTGGATCCCAAACCACCACAATTCTTGCTGTACTGTGTGATGCAAAATTCCCATGATACTTCCAACCTCTCGGGATAGCAGCCTCAACTCTCCTTGAATTTGCTGGTTGTATATGCGTCTCCGTAAACGCTCCAAAAAACGGTTTATGGTAATTAATCCAAACCTTAGTCATATCTTGCCTTGACTGGCTATTAAGCCCTCTTACGTTCCATACAAAAAACATATATAACGGGGAGTTAAAGGGTTTGAGTGACCTTCCGGCCACTCTTCTTACGCAAAACCATGAAGAAAGGAGCTTCATTCACTGGATTCTCGACTGGATCCACAACTGAATTCTCAACCGGATCGACACCCGCAACTGAATTGGCGGGACTTCCTAGTGGTGGCGGGACTTCCTTAGGATTGATATCTTTTCCTGGCACTTGAGCAGCGGTAGAAGAGGAGGCTCCTTCACCATCTGAGCTCTCCTCGGTCTTACCCTTATTCGAGGCAACAGCAGAACCTATAGGAGGTACAACTTTAACTCGGTATCGAGGGGGAGACTTTGATCTACCTGGCCTAGACCCGTGAGAACCTCGACTTTTGCTTGGTGGCCTGCTCCGAGACCTTGACTGAGGTTTCCTTTTTGTTTTTTTTGGGGGCGGCTTCCTGGGACAATGAGAACTAGCATGCCCAAACTCTCCACACTCCTCACACCTTGGTGGAAGCCAGGGGTAAGAGACAGATACTTCAAACTCCTTACCATTTTGGAGACCTGAGATAAGTTTTGTGGGGAGCTCTTTGAGCAAATCCACTTCAACCAGAATCTTCGCAACGTCAAACGTTTCTTTCCTTGCTGTCTGTGGGGATAAAGCTTTACGCTCACCAACGCCTGTTGCAATTCGGCATAGACTCTCCTTGTTAAACAGAAGATATGGTATTCCTCTGAACTCCACCATCACCTGCGCCTTAGTGAGTGGAGGTTTCTCAGGCATGATATCTGGAGACCACGGGGCAACAAACATGGGGTGACCAGCTATGTTCCATAGATTCCGGCTTAGCAGAATGGCTCTTGTCCTTGCGTTAATAACTCGCAGCAAGTATGTTCCCGGACCAATAGCGTGAACAAAGATCTTTGGTCCAGAGCGAGCCCATATGGCATTTATCACTCCGATTACACGCCCCATATCTGGAGGGTGGCCGTGAAACTGAGCAAAAATATAGTCTTTAAATTCTTCCTTTGCAGCTGCCAGATTTTCATCAGGGATGAGAATGAAAGGAACACCCGAGACGTGAGTGGTAGGTGATCCAATACTCTCAAGCCTAGATGAATCGTGAAAGAGAGAAGTCCATTTCTTCGCAGGAGGCTTTGCCGTTGGATCCCCAACCTGTGGAGATGAAGTTCCTGCCATGGCAGGCTTCGGAGAGCCACTCGGAAGAGCAGCAGGAGGCGCTGCCGGAACCTGAGAGGCGGCTGAAACCAACAGAGATTGGGGAGCTTCTGAAGAAGTCAGATCTGTTGCTGGCACACATCCCAAAGCAGTCGGAACGAGCGAAATCGGAGAAGAAGCCAAAGGGAGTGTTCCCCGGAGACTCGATTTCACCACCGGCGGACAGGAGGAGGAGCTCTTGCCTGACCGAGCCACAGATCTGGCTGAGAAAAGGCACTGTTCCAGCAGCTTACCAGCAGCCGAAGCAGTGGTTGAGCGGGGCCGAAGCAGTGGTGGAGCAAGGGGCGGAATTGGTGGGGGTTTCTTTTTCTTTTTTGATTTTCCCATAGAGGGTGATTCTCATCGGCCGGCGAGAGGCCGACCAAAGGCAGAAGCTTTCTCGGCGAGTCGCAGAAGAACGGTCTTTTTGGTCGTTGTGCACGCTTCTTTGTTTCCTTATGTTTTTGTTTTGTTTTCAATTGGTTTTTAAATCAACCCAGATATGCACAACAAATTTGCCAAAAATATAGAGGTAGCAATTTTTATTATAAAAAAGGGAGTATACATAATTTTATTGCAGCCATAATTTAAACTGTAAATGATGATCAAATGCGATTGCCTCATGCACTTTTTACAATCATCATTTGAAACTTGAAAGAAAAGAAAAAAGAAGTATTTGATGCTTTATTTTGATTCGATGTTATCTCTCTAGAGAGCAGACTGATGCATTAAATAGATGGGACATTCCATAACCCACAGGCAATTGAATACAATTGAAGAATACAATGGAAGGGTCAAACTTGGATGGTATAAAATACGTAAGAATACAATGGAGTATGTGACACTCTTGATGACTACGGTCCCAGCCCGGAGAACACTCTTAATGACCATTTCCCAGTTATTGTGTTTCTTTCTTCTTGTTTGGTTTTTTAATACTATTGTTTATTCTTCCTAAATACGTTGGATATCTCTTACTCGTTTCATTTCACTTAACTTGTGTGTGTGTATATATATATATCCAGCTATTATCTTTCATATATCAGGCATTGCTATTAATTAATAACGCAGGAGAGTCTTGCGGATGGAAACACAAGGCAAAGTTATCACTTGCAGAGGTAATTTGTTGTTATAAAATGATCAGTACTGTAGATGTTGTATGTGACAAGCTCAAGCGTGAATGAATGAACAGCGGCTGTGGCATGGGGAGCTGGAGAAGCTCTAGTGATGGAGGATGTAAAAGTGGATCCTCCTCAGAGATTGGAAGTGAGACTTCGAATCCTCTTCACTTCCATCTGTCACACCGATCTTAGCGCATGGAAAGGCGAGGTACGCTTACTGGATTTTACTCTTTCTTCTTCTTTAAGTAGGTAGCCTTTTCAATTTCTTCTTCTCTCTCTCTGTCTTTTGGTCAGAACGTGGCTCAGCAAGCATACCCTCGAATCCTTGGTCATGAGGCTGCAGGGTAATATATTCATTAATTAGTCGAATATATATATATATATATATATGTTCTTGATATTTGAGAAATGAGATACAATAATTACAGGATAGTGGAGAGCGTAGGGGAAGGAGTGGAAGAGATCAAGGCAGGGGATCATGTGCTCCCTATTTTCACCGGAGAGTGTGGAGAGTGCAGAGTCTGCAAGCAAGACGGAGCCAATCTGTGCGAGAGATACCGAGTGGACCCGATGAAGAATGTGATGCTAAGCGACGGGAGGACCAGATTCTTCACCAGCAAAGACAATAAACCCATCTTCCATTTTCTTAACACATCCACCTTCTCCGAGTACACGGTCATAGACTCGGCCTGCGTTGTCAAGGTGGACCCTCTGTTTCCTCTGGAGAAGATGACCCTCTTGAGCTGCGGTGTCTCCACTGGTAATCAAAACATCTTCTAATCATGACATGTGGTTTGTGTTTTGTTCTTTTTTTAATGAAAGAGACAAAGTTGTAATGTTTTATGAAATGAATCAAGGAGTGGGTGCGGCGTGGAATGTGGCTGATATTCAGCCTGGCTCCACCGTCGCTGTCTTTGGACTGGGTGCTGTTGGACTTGCCGTAAGTCTTTCCTTTTCTTTTCTTATTGTTTTGCTCAATTGATTCACTCTTAACCTAATTACTGTTAACTGTGGAAAGGTGGCAGAGGGTGCAAGAGCCAGGGGAGCCTCTAAAATCATTGGGATCGACATCAACCCTGACAAATTCCCATTAGGTATGTTTATATACAAACAGATGAATTCAATTGTAGCTACTAAACAATTGATTCAACAGGGAGAGAGGCAGGGATCAGTGAGTTCATAAATCCAAAGGAGAGTGACAAGGCGGTTCATGAGAGAGTGATGGAGATAACAGAGGGATCAGGAGTGGAGTACAGCTTCGAGTGTGCGGGAAGCATTGAAGCACTTCGAGAGTCCTTTTTGTCTACAAACTCGGGAGTGGGAGTGACGGTGTTGCTTGGCGTTCACGCAAGCCCACAGCTTCTCCCTATCCATCCCATGGAGCTCTTCCAAGGCAGATCCATCACCGCCTCTGTTTTCGGAGGCTTCAAACCCAAAACCCAATTGCCTCTTTTCATCACCCAATGCCTCCAAGGTCTTGTCAATCTCGACCTCTTCATCTCTCACCACCTTCCCTTCCACGATATCAACAAAGCCATGCAGCTGCTCCACCAAGGCAAGGCTCTCCGCTGCCTTCTCCACCTCTGAGATCATTCCATCTTTTTTTTCTTTCAAATGTTATTATTGTGATGATTTTCTTTTTCTTTTTCTACTGTCATTGCGAGCCGCTTCCTTATCGTGTCACCAACTTAAATAAACGAATTCGGATTCAGTTCCAATACGAGAACAAGATTTGAACGAAATCGAAGAGCGTTTATAAGGAGCTTAGACAATACTAGAACAAATAAAAGCAAAGACGAGTTCAAAGTGTCTTTATTAGTCTTGTTTCTAAACACAAATCAGTTTTAGATCTTCCTCTTCCATGACCGTAACTCCATAGCAGACAAGAAAAGATTTATTAGCGCAGCCTGGTCTCAGAAATTCATAAACTCTCTGCTTCCTTTTTTTCTCTCTACTAGCACCAAGACTACTAAAGAGACAGCCTTTCTCTATTCAAATTGCAAAAGGGAGAGAAACCCTTCCACCCATCATTCGCTCTCTGTCTACTTACACATGTACACTCTCTCCTACATCCTTTTCCCCATTCTTGCAAATCTTCTGGCTACTCCGAATATCACCGCCTTTGTCAGCAGCCCTTTGTCCAGTGTACATGCAAGCGCAATTGCCCCTCCCACCACTAGTATCTTTGGTATGTTTTTCCCCGTGGGCGTAACCTCTGCTGTAAAATCCCTCTCATTCATGAACTCCTCCACACTCACTTTGGTGTTGATTTGAGCCATTGCTGCGCTTGGTGATAAACCTGCTCCTGCTGCTTTGGCCCTCTGATATGCACGTAAGCCTGGCTCTATTTTCTTCACCGCACCCCACATCCCCTGTCTCACCCCGAGCTTTGCAATCTCCCACGGTATTCCCATATCCTCATGGTGAAATAGTAGGACCTCACACGATGTCATCTCACCATCCCCTCTTTTCGATTCGACTACACAATATCCATTTTGGAAATTAACAACAACACTTAATAACAGAGACAACTTGCACAATCGTAGTACCTGCACGGATGCACCAGCTTGAATAGTATAAGTCGACACGCCGTGGCTTGCTTTGTCTTGGTACAGACGGGTATTGTACTCCCTGAGAGAGAGAGAGAGAGAGATTAACCTACTACCTTGGAGTCCGATGGCAACAACAATATCTAAACAAACCCGATCTCAACACAAGGATCTAATAGCAAATACCTTTGTAATGCAGTAAAAGACTCGGCCCGCATCCCAAATTCGACGGCCTATAATATATTCCCTGTCGCTACAAAAGAAGGGGAACTGCAATATAGAAAGAATGTTGAGTGTAGAGGAAGAAGCAAAAGAGAGAAGCTAAGAAGAAATAGACAACAAGTGCCCACCTTGCGCACCCATTGCACAACCATGGTGCCCGTGTCCTTGCAATGCTCCAGAGTAGAAGAAAACAAAAGCATATCATCCCACTTGGAGCGGAACTCATCATCCCAAAAGAAGTCCCTGACCATCTCGGGAGTGGCATCCTCAAACACACTTCTGCTACGGTACTGGGGAGGTCCATTCTCAGGATCTCTCCTCCAAGCTTGATATGAGAAAGTGGGAGTTGAGCGGTCCATCATTTGAATCCAAGCATCTTTGACCTCAACCAACTTCCATAGATGCCTAAAATCATCTTCCGTTACGAACCCAGATTTCTCTTTCTCCGTCTGGGGAGAATTGAGAGAGTTTATCATCTCCGAGTGGGAATTGCTTCGGGGGTTGAAGAAGAAGGTGGGGAATTTAGGAGAGAGTTTATCATCTCCGGTGAGATAAGCCCACTTGGGTCTCCATACCCAACCCACCAAAACCCCGACGGCCACAGCAATCCAGAGTGGCGTTACAAAAACTAAGAGGTCAGCGAAACCGAACCCCATCTTCTTGATTGACCCAGGTCCCTCCTCGATCGGGATGATTAGGCAGACAAGGCGAGAGAGGTATTGAACAAAGGCGAGCGAGAGAGAGAGAGGGAAAGGATAAGGATTCGGATTTGGGAGAGATTACTCTAGGCCCAGTTTCGTTCTTCGATGCAATCTTTACTCACACCCTCTCGTTACGTTTCGATACGCCAACACACTTCTCTTGACCACGCATTTATACAATTTTTTTATTAGTATTTTTTTCATTTCGATTCTGTAAGTAGAGCGGTCAAGCGGGTCGGATCCGCCCTCGCCTGACCCATCCCACAGTGGATTCAGATTTTTTTTACCCGCAAAAAAAAGAACCCGCTAGACCTGCGAGTTATAAATTGGATACCCACACCCACTCCGCATTAGGGTTTGAAAATACAAGTTACACAACATTAGCCCTTAAAAAAACGACACAGTTTCACATAAATGCATGTAGCCACAAATCCGCGTCTCCAAATATTAAGATCCGCACCCGCCCCGCCATATAAAAGATCCGATCCACGTAACCCGCTAAGTTAATTATTTAATTTTGACCGACCCGCACCCGCGGCGGATCTAATGGGGCCGGACCCACGGGTAATGATTTAAATTGACAGCTCTAATTATGTGGTCGTCGCATCTCTTTTTCCATCTTCTTTGGAAAATTACATAATAAACCTTCAAGATGGCACACATCCACTTGTTTAAACACGATATTTAATTAGGATAACAGGAAATTTTTGATTTTTAAACGGTTTTTATTTTCACTGTTAACGGAGTTTTCTATTCCATAAAAAAATTGACAGTGCGTACTCGGGATCCACTTTGAGGATTTTTTTATGTTAAAATGTTTGAGTTGAGGGTTTACAGTAGTAGTTTAATATTTCAGAGGTTTAAAGTGTCAATATGTGTCAGCATAAAAGTTTTTTATGCGATTTTCCATGCAATTTTTTGTCAATTTCTTTTATTTGCATTAACGTTGTATTGAAATTGTTTTTGTATTTTGTAAATTCTTTATGGTATTAATATGTTTGATTTGCTGAAAAAGAGGGCAAATTACCTAGAATCGAAACAAACCGAATTAGATAGTTCTTTTCATAAATACCTGAAATATATGAAATACAATTATATATCCAAAATATTATGTACATTAGATTTGAAATAACATAAACACCTGAAATAATCAAAATATTCAATTTCTCTTAGTTATGTTTTTTTGGTCAAAAAATAAATCCTTTATTGCTTAAGTTTCCAAATGAGTTTCTAGAGCCAAAAAGACACCTTTAGCGATATAATCAGCCAAAACATTAGTTGTTCATGGAATAAACTGGTCAAGCGGATCGGATCCGCCCTCGCCTGACCCGTACCACAGCGGGTTCATATTTCCTTTTCCTAGAGAGTTTGCTTTTACGTTTTCTTATATATAGAGGTGAAATCTTGGTTGTAAAAGGCATCCAAGCTAGAGAGAGCTTTGGAGGGTTCTATCGGATTAGGCCGAGGGAGAGAACGTAGTTCTCTTTGGGGAGTTTTACTCTTGTTATGTTATCGTTCGGTTTTCTACTATTATAATAAAGGTTTTGGTTTTCAATTCGATTCGATCTCTAACAGGGGAGGCCCATTCTCAGGATCTCTCCTCCAACCTTGATATGAGAAAGTGGGAGTTGAGCGGTCCATCATTTGAATCCAAGCATCTTTGACCTCAACCAACTTCCATAGATGCCTAAAATCATCTTCCGTTACGAAACCATATTTCTCTTTCTCCGTCTGGCTACACAAAAGCAAGCAGACAAGAGAGAGAGAGAGAGAGAGAGAGAGAGAGAGAGAGAGAGAGAGAGAGAGAGAGAGAGAGAGAGACCTGGGAAAAGAGTGGGAATTGCTTCGGAGGTTGAAGAAGAAGGTGGGGAATTTAGGAGAGAGTTTATCATCTCCGGTGAGATAAGCCCACTTGGGCCTCCATACCCAACCCACCAAAACCCCGACAGCCACAACAATCCAGAGTGGCGTTACAAAAACTAAGAGGTCAGCGAAACCGAACCCCATCTTCTTGATTGACTACCAACACCCAGGTCCCTCCTCGTTCGGGATAAGGATTAGGATTTTGGAGAGCCGATGGGATTACAGTTTCGTTCTTCACTCACACACTCTCGTTTCGTTTCGATACGCCAACACACTTTTCTTGACCAGCCATTTATACAATTTTTTATTAGTACCGTTTGTGTTTTTTTTCATTTCAGATTCTGTTCTTTTGCCTAAAGGAACCAGAATTCGCACATATCGTAGATTGGCGAATTCGGTTTAGGATTTAGGAGAATTATTTTTATTAGATTTATAGTTGTGCCGTTGAAGGCTGCCTACGTACCTTTTTTAAGGGATCAAACCAAAACGTAGTTCTTGTTACAAATGATGTTTCTGTCTAAGTTCTCTCTTGAGAGATTGTGAGATTATTCTATGATTAAGAATGAGGCGATGGCCTCTTTATTTATAAGTCTTGAAGTCCTTAGCTCTTCATTTTCTTTCTTGACTTTGTATTGACAATTATCTTTTTTCCTTGAAGCTGATAAGGATAATCTCCTTTCTTCCCGGGATTTGCCTTTATCCAAATAAATGAAATATTCTCTTTATTAAATAAAAGGAAACTTCCTTTTATTTCGTAGATCGGCTTGATGGGCCTTGAAGTCGATTGTTGGGCTGATTTAAACTCAAACCGGGTTAAACCGGGGGAGTGCTAAATCCCCCTCTAACAATTAGTCCCCCCCTCAGTTCGGCGAAGGAGTGTTCGAGTTCGGCGGATTTCTTTGGAGAATTCTTTAGCCCGATTGGAGTTGAAATCAACATCTGGTCGAATTTCCTTTTAGACGTTGTTCGGCTTTGTTCCTGTAAAAATTATTAAAGACGAGAGATTGAACTCGAGGCTGAGCTCGGTGTTTGTTAGTTAAGTGCGAGGCCGGCCTCGACTTTTTCAAGTTCGGTTTCGATAGTTCGTGCGAGATTGCGAGGCCGGCGAGCTGTGATTGCGAGCTGCCCAATTTTTAGATCGGTGAGTTACGATTACAAGTTGTCGTACTGCGAGGTCAGCGAGCTGTGCGGTCGGAGAACTGTGATCGTGAGTTTGGCGAGCTGTGGTCGTGAGTTAGGTGGGGCTGCGAGATCGGCGAACTGTGACTACGCGATGAGTAAGTTGCGACTGAGCTACCTAACTGTTAGACCGACAAGCTGCGACCGCTAGCTACCTTACTGTCGGATCGTCGAGCTACGACCACGAGCTGCCTTACTGTGAAGTAGGCGATATGTTCGATTGAGAGGTAGGCAGACGTCTCCCTTTTTCTTTGTTGACCGTAGTTTGGTTATAGAGGGATAAACTCTGTGACATAATCTCAAAAGAAAATATCTTTGAATAATAAAAAAAATATTGATAGGTGAAACCTGAATTTTTAGAGAGTTCGGTAGACGAACTGTGATATTGGTTTTGATAAATCGGTTAGCGAACCAATTGAATTCGGCCCGGTTTGGTTTTTGGATAAAACCAATTACTTTGCTTCCTTCTTTCCTCTTTCCCTTTTTTGGATTCGTTCTTGAATTTGCCGGGGAAGTTTGTCATCGGAAGAGAAAATCTTCGACGACCTCTGGAATCTCTTTTTGTTTTATAAAATATCGGCTCGGATCTGGTGTGCAAAGAGATCGGCTTCGATTGGCTGGAAATTGGGGATGAAATCGCGATGGTGGTGATTTCGGAGTAGACGGAGGCTGCGATTTTGACGTCAGCGCCGTTTAGAGATGGCGGTGGTATAGGTGATTGAAATTGTACACTATGAGATCTCGATGTTTTGGAGACTCGGAGACAATTATGGACCCACACATCTATGATCTAGTTCCAATATTCATGTAGTATAAGACTATGTATTAAAAAAAATAACCAAAATTTTCAAAATTATTAAATTATTTGTGTGCTAACTCATACGAGAATTCATTTTTTTGGTAAATGCAATAACTAATGAAAATAATCATGCTATGTCTATTTCTAAAATACATAACCACGTTAAACCTCACTATTAATGTTAACTAAACTATTTAAAAAGTTATTTGGAATCTTCCATTATTTTCTAACATGTAATTTAACAAAGTTTTTTATTCGTTTTAAATCGGTTGACTACCCTATGAGATCTCGATTTTTTGGAGATTCGGTGACAATTAGGGACCCAAACATCTAGGATCTAGTTCTAATATTCATGTAGGATGAGACTATATGTATTAAAACAAGATAACTAAAATTTTTAAAATTATTTCATTATTCGTGGGCTAACCCCTACGAGAATTCATTTTTTTGATAAATGCAGTAACTAATGAAACTAATCATCCTATGTCTATTTCTAAAGTACCTAACCACATTAAACATCTCTATTAATGTTAACTAAACTAGTTGAAAGGTTATTTGGAATCTTCAATTATTTTTAACATGTAATTTAATAAAACTTGTTATTCGTTTTAAATCAGTTGATTAGACTATGAGATCTCGATTTTTTGGAGACTCGGGGACAATTATGGACCCAAACATCTATGATATTGTTCCAATATTCATGTAGTATAAGACTATGTATTAAAACAAAATAACCAAAACTTTCAAAATTATTTCATTATTCGTGGGCTAATGAAACTAATGAAACTAATCAGCCTATGTCTATTTCTAAAATACCTAACCACATTAAACCTCTCTATTAATGTTAACTAAACTAGTTAAAAGGTTATTTGGAATCTTCAATTATTTTTTAATATGTAATTTAATAAAACTTTTTATTCGTTTTAAATCGATTGATTACACTATAAGATCTCGATTTTTTGGAGACTCGGGGACAATTATGGACCCAAACATCTATGATCTAATTCTAATATTCATGTAGGATGCGACTATGTATTAAAACAAAATAACCAAAATTTTCAAAATTATTTCATTATTCGTGGGCTAACCCCTACAAGAATTCATTTTTTTGGGTAAATGAAATAACTAATGAAACTAATCATCTTATGTCTATTTCTAAAATACCTAACCACATTAAACCTCTCTATTAATGTTAACTAAACTATTTAAAAGGTTATTTGAAATCTTCCATAATTTTCTAACATGTAATTTAATAAAGTTTTTATTCGTTTTAAATCGGTTGTCTACACTATGAGATCTCGATTTTTTGTAGATTCACGGACAATTAGGGACCCAAACATCTATGATCTAAAGCTAATATTCATGTAGGATATGACTATGTATTAAAACAAGATAAATAAAATTTTCAAAATTATTTCATTATTCGTGGGCTAACCCCTATGAGAATTCATTTTTTGAATTCATTTTTTCGATAAATGCAGTACCTAATGAAACTAATCATCCTATGTCTATTTCTAAAGTACCTAACCACATTAAATATTTCTACTAATGTTAACTAAACAAGTTAAAAGGTTATTTGGAATCTTCAATTATTTTTTAACATGTAATTTAATAAAAGTTTTTATTCGTCTTAAATCGGTTGATTACACTGAGATCTCGATTTTTTGGAGACTCGGGGACAATAATGGACCCAAAAATCTATGATCTAGTTCCAATATTCATGTAGTATAAGACTATCTATTAAAACAAAATAACCAAAATTTTCAAAATTATTTCATTATTTGTGGGCTAACAACCCGTACGAGAATTCATTTTTTTGGTAAATGCAATAACTAATGAAACTAATCATCCTAAGTCTATTTCTAAAATACCTAACCACATTAAACCTCTCTATTAATGTTAACTAAACTATTTAAAAGGTTATTCGGAATCTTCCATTATTTTCTAACATTTGATTTAACAAAGTTTTTTATTCGTTTTAAATCGGTTGACTACCCTATGAGATCTCGATTTTTTGGAGATTCGGTGACAATTAGGGACCCAAACATCTATGATCTAGTTTCAATATTCATGTAGGATGCGATTATATATTAAAACAAGATAACTGAAATTTTCAAAATTATTTCACTATTCGTGCGTTAACCCTTACGAGATTTATTTTTTTCGGTAAATGCAGTAACTAATGAAACTAATCATCATATGTCTATTTCTAAAATACCTAACCACATTAAACCTCTCTATTAAAGTTAACCAAACTATTTAAAAGGTTATTTGGAATCTTCCATTATTTTCTAACATGTAATTTAATAAAGTTTTTTATTCGTTTTAAATCGGTTGACTACCCTATGAGATCTTGATTTTTTGGAGATTCAGTGACAATTAGGGACCCAAACATCTATGATCTAGTTTTAATATTCATGTAGGATGCGACTATGTATTAAAACAAGATAACTAAAATTTTTAAAATTATTTCATTATTCGTGGGCTAACCCGTATGAGAATTCATTTTTCGAGAAATGCAGTAACTAATGAAACTAATCATCCTATGTCTATTTCTAAAATACCTAACCACCTTAAAATTCTCTATTAATGTTAACTAAACTAGTTAAAAGTTTATTTGGAATCTTCAATTATTTTTTAACATGTAATTTAATAAAAGTTTTCATTCGTTTTAAATCGGTTGATAACACTATGCGATCTTGATTTTTTGGAGACTCGGGGACAATTATGAACCCAAACATCTATGATCTAGTTCCAATAGTCATGTAGTATAAGACTATGTATTAAAACAAAATAACCAAAATTTTTAAAATTATTTTATTATTCGTGGGCTAACCCCTACGAGAATTCATTTTTTTGGTAAATGAAATAACTAATGAAACTAATCATCCTATGTCTATTTCTAAAGTACCTAACCACATTAAACCTCTCTATTAATGTTAACTAAACTAGTTAAAAGGTTATTTGGAATCTTCAATTATTTCTTTAACATGTAATTTAATAAGACTTTTTATTCGTTTTAAATCGGTTGACTACACTATGAGATCTCGATTTTTTGTAGATTCACGGACAATTAGGGACCCAAACATCTATGATCTAATTCTAATATTCATCTAGGATGCGACTATGTATTAAAACAAAATAACAAAAAATTTCAAAATTATTTCATTATTCGTGGGCTAACCCCTACGAGAATTCATTGTTTTGGGTAAATGCAATAACTAATGAAACTAATCATCTTATGTCTATTTCTAAAATACCTAACCACATTAAACTTCTTTATTAATGTTAACTAAACTATTTAAAAGGTTATTTGGAATCTTCCATAATTTTCTAACATGTAATTTAATAAAGTTTTTTATTCGTTTTAAATCGGTTGACTACACTATGAGATCTCGATTTTTTGTAGATTCACGGACAATTAGGGACCCAAACATCTATGATCTAAAGCTAATATTCATGTAGGATGCGACTATGTATTAAAACAAGATAAATAAAATTTTCAAAATTATTTCATTATTCGTGGGCTTAACCCCTATGAGAATTCATTTTTTCGATAAATGCAGTAACTAATGAAACTAATCATCCTATGTCTATTTATAAAGTACCTAACCATATTAAATATCTCTATTAGTGTTAACTAAACTAGTTAAAAGGTTATTTGGAATCTTCAATTATTTTTTAACATGTAATTTAATAAAAAAAATTTTTCGTCTTAAATCGGTTGATTACACTATGAGATCTCGATTTTTTGGAGACTCGGGGACAATTATGGACCCAAAAATCTATGATCTAGTTCCAATATTCATGTAGTATAAGACTATGTATTAAAACAAAATAACCAAAATTTTCAAAATTATTTCATTATTTGTGGGCTAACAACCCCTACGAAAATTCATTTTTTGGTAAATGCAATAACTAATGAAACTAATCATCCTATGTCTATTTCTAAAATACCTAACCACATTAAACCTCTCTATTAATGTTAACTAAACTATTTAAAAGGTTATTTGGAATCTTCCATTATTTTCTAACATGTAATTTAACAAAGTTTTTTATTCGTTTTAAATCGGTTGACTAGCCTATGAGATCTCGATTTTTTGGTGATTCGGTGACAATTAGGAACCCAAACATCTATGATCTAGTTCTAATATTCATGTAGGATGCGACTATGTATTAAAACAAGATAACTAAAATTTTTAAAATTATTTCATTATTCGTGGGCTAACTCGTACGAGAAATCATTTTTCGAGAAATACAGTAACTAATGAAACTAATCATCATATGTCTATTTCTAAAATACCTAACCACATTAAATATCTCTATTAATGTTAACTAAACTAGTTAATAGTTTATTTAGAATCTTTAATTATTTTTTAACATGTAATTTAATAAAAGTTTTTATTCGTTTTAAATCGGTTGATTACACTATGAGATCTTGATTTTTTGGAGACTCGGGGACAATTATGGACCCAAACATCTATGATCTAGTTCCAATATTCATGTAGTATAAAACTATGTATTAAAACAAAATAACCAAAATTTTCNAATCATCCTATGTCTATTTCTAAAATACCTAACCACATTAAACCTCTCTATTAATGTTAACTAAACTATTTAAAAGGTTATTTGGAATCTTCCATAATTTTCTAACATGTAATTTAATAAAAAAATTTATTCGTTTTAAATCGGTTAACTACACTATGATATCTCGATTTTTTGTAGATTCGGAGACAATTAGGGACTAAAACATCTATGATCTAATTCTAATATTCATGTAGGATGCGACTATACAGTGTTCAGAGTTTTGCTGCCTGAGGATGCCCATAATTCACTCAACCATGGACCATGGTCTAAAATACGTTGCAGCCCTTTCATATTTGTATTACAAGTTCTATATAAGGAAGCTGATTTTTTGTTCTTCTTCTTTCCAAGCTATAATTTAGATCAAGAATTGACTTGTTTTCCTGTGTATCAAGGGCGCTCAGTACTGTGTAGTTGTTTATCAGAAACTTCTGAGTTTACACATTCATAGATGACATACCTTCCAAATCAAGAATGTAGATATCGATTTTTGGCAATATCTTATAAAGAATTGATTAAAATTAGAATAAAAATTGTTTTTCTGGATTTAGGATCCTTCGAAAAGGAAATGAAATCATCGAGTTAAGACGTGCCAAACGGTTATTTCGGCTGTTAAAATGGATCTATGTCTCCAAAATTAGTCATTTCTTATTAACAAAAAAAAAGTAAATGGTTTAAAGTAACTTATNAAAAATGATTTTGGTTTACACATTTGATTTTGGTGTTGTTTAGGTTTTTATTTAAAAAAATTGGGTTAAAAAGTTAGCCCTGTAAAAAACTTAACCCTGTAAATTAAGCCTTTTTTAGCCCTATTATAAAATACAGGGTTTAGGGCTTAATTTTTTATATAGGGCCGGGCTAACCCTATAAATTTAAGCCCATATTTACATCCCTAGTATCAAGGGCGCTCAGTACTGTGTAGTTGTTTATCAGAAACTTCTGAGTTTACACATTCATAGATGACATACCTTCCAAATCAAGAATGTAGATCGATTTTTGGCAATATCTTATAAAGAATTGATTAAAATTAGAATAAAAATTGTTTTTCTGGATTTAGGATCCTTCGAAAAGGAAATGAAATCATCGAGTTAAGACGTGCCAAACGGTTATTTCGGCTGTTAAAATGGATCTATGTCTCCAAAATTAGTCATTTCTTATTAACAAAAAAAAAGTAAATGGTTTAAAGTAACTTATTGTCTTTTTTTCTACTCAACATAAATTTCTGCCGATAGGAGAGTTTAAACTTTGGGAGTATTACATGTTTACTCACTTTTTAAGATTTTACTTTTCTAGTACACGGACCAATAGAAAACATTGACAAAATCATCATTTGACACCATAAAAGACATAAAATAAAAAAGTGCTAAAACGTAAATAAAGTTCAAATAAGTGACTGTGTGCGCAATATCTCTTAAACTTTAGACTAAAATGGTTACATTGGTCCGATTAAAACGAAAATCATATATTCACCAAAATGTAGTCTTGGTAATGTTGATTATTTATTTTCCTTTTTTGCTGCTTCTTGGTGAAATTGAGCTTTTCTATTTGTCATATTCTCTAGTGAATTTAAGAGAAAGACACTTTGGTCTTAAGAATAGATTTTATGAGCTTGATGGGCTTGAAACATATTGCTTTGATCTCAACACTTTCTAAACTAAACTAGCAAAAGTCCAACTTAGAAAAAGTGAGTACAATTGGTGACGAGCTGTATTTTTATCATTCTGCATCATAAAAATTACAAACTCCAAACACCCAAAAAAAGAAAAGAAATTTGTGAAATCTGGATGTCAAAGGTTTTAGAAAAGGAAGTATAATTCTAAAACCTTTGACATCCAGATTTCACAAATTTCTACTAAGAGATGTAATGAGCTAATTCAGGTAGACACAATCATTGCATTTATACAGCTCAAGAAAATAAATATAGATTAGCTTCATCTTCTTCACGAACAAAACACAAGAATGACTAGTACCAATAAAAGCTTCGAATTTTACTTCCTTTTCTGGAAGTTTGGTTGATCTTCTCGATACTACTTGTTAGCGGTTTCAGAGTCTTACAAAAACGTTTGGTCTTGTTTAATGAAATCTGGATGTCAAAGTTTTAAGAAATTTGTTTCCTTTTCTTGAATTTTTTTTGTTCGTCTCTTTGTTGCTTTGAATTTTGATGAGGGATCAAAATTGTTTTTTAAAACGGGCAATACCGTCCAAAGAAGCTTCACTTTTTGCAATTAGGTGGTATAAATGAGTAGACTTGTTGGATGTTAGCGATTACAGAGTGTTATTAAATTTTGGTCAAAAAGCGTTATTGTGTTTTCTTCTCGTTTTAGGATCTAAAACGGTGTGCGTGCGTGCGCTTTTAGTTTTGTTTTGTTGGCAAGAAGTAGAGAATGAAGTAATTGTAACCAATTATTAGAAGCTAACCCGCAACCATGGAAATTAACACCTTGAACGCAATTGCAAGCTTTTACGTCTGCTGCTTTTTTGGATTACTTATGTGAGAATATGTTTGCTTATTTGCAGATTGTCGTGGAATCAATTAGAAGATTATTCGAGAAGAGCAGAAGAGATTTATTATGTTGTTCAAAAGTTTTGAAAAGCATATGAAAAGTGTCACCATCCTTAGATTATGGGTATTTAGTTTATATTGATATTTGATAACTTATAGAAATAAACATGAAAACAGAGGTGATGTGTTGCTGGTCATTTATGATTATTAAAACCGAATTCTTGGTGCTTTCTTGCACATTTAGATCCGATAGGTAATTTAGAATACGCTCTGATTTGGTTTGAAGAAGGTTTGTACGGCTTATATCGCCTTTTCTTTTCTTTTCTTTTCTTAGGTGTTTGGAGTTTGTAATTTTTATAAAGCAGAATGATAAAAATACAACTCGTCACCAATTGTACTCACTTTTTCTCAGTTGGACTTTTGCTAGTTTAGTTTAGAAAGTGTTGAGATCAAAGCAATATGTTTCAAGCCCATCAAGCTCATAAAATCTATTCTTAGGACCAAAGTGTCTTTCTCTTAAATTCACTAGAGAATATGACAAATAGAAAAGCTCAATTAGCAATTCTTTACACGCCTAAGTTTTCTCTCCCAGGCACGGAGAACAAGACGGCCGCTCTTCCTTTCAAGATGACCTCCGACTACCGACGACCTTGCTCCGATCTCCTCTCTTCCTGACCGGCGTGGACCCCTTCTCTCTCGGGATCTTCTGTGTGCCTCCTGAAGAATCTTTCCCACCTTCCGTCGGCGGCCTGCGTCACCGGCGAGACCTTTTCCAACACTTCTCATCTATTCTCCGGAGCCATCGCTGTCAGCCATGGTTTCTGGTAAGCTTTGCTCCCTCTTCGGTCGCTCCATTTGTGGTTTGCCCCCAATGCCGACGCTCATTCCGGCAGCCTTGCCGAGATCTCCCTTTAGCCCACGGGTGACTGGGTCCTTACCGCCGGAGCCTCCAGATCCGCCGGATCCGCCGGATTTACTATATGCTTCTCGGTCGCGATTCTCTGTTTCTAACCCTCGGAGTTTTCTCTCCACCACGCTCTTAAGATTCGGCTCATCTCTGATGTCTCATGTTGCCGGTTCGAAGAACTTCTCCGGTGAGTCTGCCACCACCTTCCCACCCATATGCTTCAGTTTCTCATCTTTCTGCTCGACTCAATCTCGATACAGTACCGGAGGTTTGCTTTCTCGACATTGTACCAATTTGAGCCTGGCCCATGAGATTTGCATTGTGGATCTTGATTCAATCTCAAACCCTCTAAGCCCAATATCATTTTCTGCCGCTACTCGATCAAAGCTGGAATATCTAGACCATGATGGTCCATGTTTCTCAAATTCCTCCTGTATGGAGAGGCCAATTTCCTCCTTCAAGGAGAGTTCAACTTCCTCCCTTTGGGAGAGATCACTTCCACCTTCCTCCTCTTATGAGGAGAGATCATTTTCATCAAATTCCCTTTCTATGAGAGGTGTTGTTTCTTCGGTTGAAGAGCCGGAAAAACGTTTTCAATTCTTAACCGTATTGTTATCTTGTGTAGCGGTCTCCACGAGGCCAGAAGATGCAACGGATCTCGTTTCGACGAGCTTCCGAGGTGTGGATTGTCTTTCAAAGTCACGATCTAAGGTGACTAACTTGCAACTTTCCGGCTGTGCCGTGAATGTTTTGTCGACGCATCCGATTATGTTGGATTCGCTGTCGTCTCTATCGACGCATTTGAACTTGGATTCAAATTCGCTGTCATCCTTCTATGAAGAACTATCTGCCTTAATTTCTATTGTTTTTATGTTTTGTATTAATGTTCAAAGAGGATGGATAATTCCCTCTATATGTATTTTGTACTCTTAATTAATGAAAAGAAAGATTTGCACCAAAAAAAAAAAAAAAAGCTCAATTTCACCAAGCAGCAGCAAAAAAGGAAAATAAAGAATCAACATTACCAAGACTACATTGTGGTGAATATATGATTTTCGTTTTAATCGGACCAATGTAACCATTTTAGTCTAAAGTTTAAGAGATATTGCGCACACAGTCACTTATTTGAAATTTATTTACGTTTTAGCATTTTTTTTATTTTCTGTCTTTTATGGTGTCAAATGATAATTTTGTCCATGTTTTTTATTGGTCCGTGTACTAGAAAAGTAAAATCTTAAAAAATGAGTAAACATGTAATACTCCCAAAGTTTAAACCCTCCTATATGAAGAAATATAGACACCCAATTTTGGATTTGAATCTAACACTCAAACGCTTGAATGCTGTTGGTTTCTTCTGCATCACATGTTCTTGTTTCCTTGTTGAAATCTATAGAGAAAAGTAGAAATTCAAGTGTTTCATCTTCTGTTCCTACGTTTTTTGAATATAGGAGGCTAGGTGTATGACAAAGGCAAGAAAGTTCGGGGTTTGTACTCCAGTCCTCTATGCAGTGGTTCCTCTGCTTTACTCCTTGACACTTGAGTACATTGAGGGCGTCTCTAATAAAGACGTTTTCCTTGAGTTTGGAGCCAATGGGATTGTCCCGGAACGGTTGGATGATGTTGCTGCTCAGATTGGGGAGGCCATTGCTAAGCTCCATGATGGTGGCTTGGTTCACGGTGACTTGACCACATCAAACATGTTAGTCAAAAGCGGGACATGTAAGTGTCTCCAGAGGGTCTGATATGCTCACTCGATTAGTGACTTACGGTGGTTCATGACTATGGATATGTGTTCCCTCAGGTACTAATTGATTTCGGCTTGAGTTTCACATCGACCTTGCTTGTAGACAAAGATGTCGACTTATATGTACTATAAAGAGTCATACTTTCAATGCATTCTTCATGAGGGAATGTGGTAAGAGTGAGGCCCTGTTTGGTAATCCATTTGACATAAGCATCCAAATGATGCATTTAAATGATTCATCTAGATGGATCATCTAGATGATGTTTGTTTCTATTTTTGTTATTCATTTGGATGATTCATCTAGATGAATCTATGTTTGTTTGTTCATTTTAATGTAAATGGACATCTTCATTATTAATAAAAAATGTCTAAATTGCCCATGTTTCTTATTTAATCATGATCTTAATTATATTAGTTTTATAACATGATCTTAATCATATAAGTTTCTAAATTCATGAAATATAACATTTTTATAAGTTTTATAACATGATCTTAATCAAATATAACATATAATTGATAAAAAAAAACTATAAATTCATAAAACATGTTCCTGCAAATACCATAAAAAAAAAACTATAAATTCATAAGTCTATGTTTTTGCTCTGTTTCAAATTCATAAGACGAAATAAAGACAACTAGTTATTTGCCACCAAAGGGCTTGTGCTTGAAAACATGTTCCCGCAAATAAAAAGAACCAAGAAGCTGTAAGATAGAACACAAAACAAAACATTAAACATCAAAAACAAATAATAATACTTGATATAACTAAAAGACACAAGAAAAATACAATCATAACCTGTTAATATGGGAGTCTANGTATATTATTTGATGTTTATTTAAAAAAATCGAGTGGAGTTGCTAAACCGAAGCAAATCAGTCACAAATTTGGGACCACTTTTGCAAGTCTTTAAACAGTCGCAAATAAGCGACTATTTTCTGACTACTTTGTTTAGTCGGGAATTTGTGACTATTATGCCTCTGTATTATGAGTAGTCGCAAATTAGTCACAAAATCGTCCTTTTTTTTTGCGACTAAAAAAAGTAGTCACAAAAAATAGTCACAAAAACTGTGTTTTCTTGTAGTGATCCATACACCAAAGGTTCGCTCAATTACTGATCTCAAGCCAGAGTGCTTGCGGTTAAACAACTCCCTACTGTTTGTTGGTGGTCCTCCTCTATTGAACTGATCTAGGTGGTATCTAGTTTTCCGATGTGGACCTAAGTAACCAGTTCTGGTTGGGTAACCTGAGTCGACTAAGAAGTATTTTCCAGATGGAGGATTAGGAAAAGAAGCCTCTTGTGTTGCACAATATGTTAGAACCTTTGTGTCATGTGCTCTCCCGGGAACCCCAACATAAGCATATATGAATTTCATATCGAAATTGCATATAGCCAGCACGTTCATAGTTGCTTCTGCTTTTCTACCTCTAAATGGCTCTACATTCTCTGATGGAGGACGAACCGGAATATGTGTGCCATCAAGGGCACCAATGCAATGTTTAAAGTAAGGCATATAGCGCTTATCATGAGCAGCCCAACCTTCTGCTCCACTAATGTGAACCGCACCAAAGACTTGTTCCATCAAATCCACATTTGCAATTGGTTTACTACTGTTTTTATCTTTCTAGCTCCAGGCCATTCCTGAAATCATAAAACAAGCAGTAAACTTGATTTAAACAAGCATTAAACAAGCAGTAAACAAGCAGTAAACAAGCAGGCCAAGTGTAATATACCTTACACCGCTCGTTCCACCAGTCCTCAGACATGTCTATGGACCCATTTGGTTGATAACCAAGTCCGGTTCTGTTGTGAGTCAGTTTCTTGAAAGAATCATACTGCTTCTTGCAAGTAGTAAACTTGATCCCGAATATTCTCCATGGATGCCTTTCCCCAAAAGTCTCATAGAACTTGTCTATGATTGACTGTCTCGCAACATCATTCACTTTGTCTTTCCTTATATTTTCTTTTAATTTCTCATCAATTCTTAGTTGGAGATAAAAACGGGTTTGCTCATCACTCCACGCAAGATTCTTATAAACATAGAAAATATACTTGAGAAAACAGTAAACAACTAATGCAAACATCTGAACAATCAAACAAGTACTTAACACCAATATCGATAATCAAACAAGTGCTTAACACCAATCAAACAAGTACTTAACAGTATAAACATATGAGTTGAGGGGCAGATACTAACCTCAGTACCAGCAATGGATGACATTGTTTCTGTGCTGAAGTGCAAGCAACTATGATCTGAACAGTATAAAGTTCACATAATATTAGAATGAACAGTGCAGATACATATCTTACGGCTTCTTAGGTAAATATGTTAGACAGAAGAAAGTTGTCAAATCAAAGGACGAGAATAAATAGATATATATCATTTTTACATCTTATTGTCTCTGATTCCTTATTAGTCTGATAACTTTAAGTAGCCATACCATTCGAGATTGATAAGTAATACAAATTTCAGGATAACACAAAGAAGCTAGAGCACAAACCTGAAAGAATTAGCAGCGTCTATGATGTCTCCTATATATACATCATTTGGAAGAATCTGAGGGAGAAAAGTAGATTTCGATATCATAACTAGACCATTTGAAGCAGCAGTTGAATCATTCATGCCTTTATTTCTAACTATCTATTTCTAGCTTAATCAAACAACAATGCCTTAGGATCATTGACTCATCCAAATGCAGAACAATTAGAAATTCCAGAAACATGAAACATACTGACGAAGAGGGTTCTAGAAAGCGTCCATTTCTGTTTGCTACCAGTTTTATTAACCTAGACGAAGCAATCGATCAAACACATACAAAAAAGGGAATTAAACATACAGATTCGTGGACAAGAGAACAAAAAAGAAGCGAATCCAGTAGCATCTAGAAGTTCTAGAGAACAAACCAATCAATAGACACAGAACACAGCCACTAAAGAGCAAACCCATAAGAGTAAATTCGAAGAAGAAAGCAATAGTCTCATGTAAAAGAGTTTCTAAGAGCTAAGAGAAAGTTGAAGGAAAAGAGAGAAAGAGAGAAGAAGCTCACCTGAGAAGTAGCCGGAGAGAAGCCGCCGAAGAGAAACCGCCGGAGAGAAGCCGCCGGAGAGAAGCTGCCGGAGAAGAGAAGAGTCGCAGAAGAGAAGAGTCGGAGAAGAGAAGAATCGGAGAAGAGAAAATCGCGTTAGATCTAGGTTTTTTGTCAGGGGTACTTTTGTCATTTTTTTTTGACTGAGCTGATTCATCCAGCTGAGCCAATCTGAAGCAGTCAACTGAATTTTAATTTTTGTTCATAGGTTTTAAAATTCAGTCAAATGAATCATCTGAATGATTATCATTTTAAGCAAAAAAACAAACATCAGTTGGCATCTTCAGCCAGATGATCCAGCTGAATGAAGAAACAAACAAGCCCTGACTCATTTTCCATAACCATAAATAGGTCTTTTTCGGAGGCCTTGATATATATATATTTTTTTCTTGGGCATATATTTTTCTTTAGAGTTTTTGTTAAAATTGAATTAAGATACTATACTCGTTGGACGATGTCAAAGATTAAATATTCCAACTATTGATTTGGTTGGCTATAAACTGTTTTAGTTTACGACGATTTCAATTCAATAAATTCGATAAAGATTTGACAAAAAAACTTAAAACTCATTATGAATATGAATACAAAAACGGAATTTATTTTAATATTTGTTTTGGTAACATAGGTAACCGAATCTTGTAGTTATCGTAGTACAAGAAGTTGAAACAGGTATGGAAGGTTCTTGTAGTTTGACTGGGGTGTAGGATGATTTGCGCTTCTTATCCGGATTCGATTCTCACCCGATACCAAAAACTACTCATTCCAGTGATACTAACGTTGGCGATCTGTAAGGGCTTGGAAAATGGTGGACGCGCCTCGCGAGATTAGTCTGAAGCCTATAAAATCGATGGCAACCGCTCGATTAAAAAAAAAAAAAAAAACAAAACAGTAATGCGCGATGATCAAGATAAAGATATGCAACCAGCTTTGAAAAGTCGGTCCTATATGAGAATTAAGGGTGATAATAAGATGAAAGAAACGACTTTTGCGACAAATCTGAAACCAACCAACTGGAAGTAATCTAATGGTTCTTGGTTGAGGTCAAAGAATTGTTTTTGCTTGACGTATTCTCTTAGACGACTGCTAAATTTACAAAGTTCAGCTCAAAATCCCATGACTATATTCAACAAAAACCTGAAATCGACTTCTTAAGAGTAAATAATCTTACAAAGTTTGGTTTCATCTAGAGATCCCTATTGGATCTATTGGTTAAATGGGTCTTAGACTAAGCTCGTTTAGGCTTATAACCATAAATTCGACTGGACCTTAACTATTTTAATATTGGACAAAGTGGGCATAGTAGCTCAATGACAATTTGATCCGTTTACAAATTGTTTGTTTGGGTCCAATAACAATTATATCAAGTTGGCAACACCATGATTTTTCAGAAAAAAAA
>PKML01002823.1:31063-80618 GCA_002933935.1 Eutrema yunnanense
GTGGGAGGAGGAGATTCCAAGCTAGCTCTATCAATTTCCAAAGCTTCCTCACCATTACCATAACCCAAATCTTTTCTCTCAAGAGACTTCTCTTCCTCTTCATAGACATTTGGGGGTGGAGCTTCTTCAACCATCTCACATCTACCCACATACCTCGCTTCTTCTTCATGAAACTCATCATCCTTTATGATAATTGTGCCACAAAGCTTGTTGGAAGAAGTCATCATTGGGTAATATACCTTATCATCCACATTCAAGAGAACTACCCTTCGATCTTTGAAATCCATTCTAGCGCCGGTGGTAAGTAGGAATGGGGTTCCAAGGAGAAGTGGGAGCTTGTTGGTCTTCTTCATCTCCATGACAACGAAGTCTGTTGGGACTATGCAATCTCCAACCTTAAGCGGATAATTTTCAAGAAGACCAAGTGGTTTCCGTGAAGAAGAGTCTCCAAAGGTGATAGGTGATGGGTGATAGGTGGGGTTTCTTATCCCTAGATTCTTGAACATCTCCTGGGACATGACATTCACACTTGAACCAGAGTCACACAAAGCATCCTCAACGTCTAAATCACCAAGAGAGCAAGCTATAGAGAACTAACCGGGATTACCAAGCTTGGGGAGAGCCTTAGGCTCGATCCTAGTTGTGCTTGGTGAATCAATGCAAGCAACACTACCCTTTGGTTCATGATCTTCAATGGGACGTGGGTCCTCCTTTGATGGTTGTATTTCTTTCCCATTTGAAGAGCTTTGTTGCACTTTGCCTCCATTGGCTCCCTTGGTCTCCATTTGTTGAACTTTTGAACTTAATGCCTCAAGCTTCTTGTGGAGATCATTGTATGAGCAAGCTACTTTGGTATTTATTTCTTCCATCTTCATACTCATATCCAATGCTCCACTAGCTTGGCCTTGTAGATTTTGTTGAAGCATGTTCTTCATATCAAGGTCTTGAGGCATGGAGTTGTTGCCTTGAGTTTGAGGGACAACACTTTGTTGAAAACCTCATTGGTTCCCTTGGAAGTTGTTCTTGGAAGCAAAGCTTTGTTGGTGATTAATGGGGGTTTGACCTTGGTTGCCATAGTTGTTGATGAAACCTCTTTGATAGCCATCATTGTTCCCAATATAATACACTTCCTCTTGGTTGCTCAAATCCACCATTTCCTCATGGGACCTTTGATTTCCCTCAAAATAACCAACAAAGTGAATCGCTTTTTTGGAAGTATTGAGAAACTTGTCAATCATAGTGGCTTGCTTGTCAATCATAGTGGTTTGCTTGTCCATCATAGAAGATTGCTTATCCAACTTCTCATTGAGAGCCATCATGGCTTTGGTTCGTTGTTTCTCCTCGAAGTCACTTATGGTCTTTGTAGACCGGTCATACTCATCACAATATGTACCATCACTCAAAGCAAGGATCTCAACCAACTCCATTGCTTCATTCACGTATTTGCCTAAGAAGTTTCCATTAGAAGCGGTATCAAGCAACATACGGATCTTAGGAAGTGCTCCGCGGTAGAGTGTGCTCAAGAGGGAAGCATCCGAGAATCCATGATGAGGTCATTGCGATGTATAGCCCCTAAACCGCTCACATGCTTCATTGAAGCTCTCATTTGCACGTTGAGTGAAGCTTGAGATCTCATTCCTTAGCTTAGCCGTTCTAGAGGGAGATAAGAACTTGTCAAGGAAGGATGTCTTGCATTGGTCCCATGAAGTGATGGAACCGTGGGGAATGTTCTTTTTCCATTGTCTTGCCTTGTCTCCAAGAGAGAATGAGAACAACCTTAGCTTAAAGCTATCCTCCGAAACTCTATTAATCTTTGTCAAGCCACAAATCCGGTCAAAGTGATCTAAGTGATCAAGTGGGTCCTCCACCGCCAAGCCATGAAATTTGTTGCTTTGTACCATGTTAATGAAGTTAGCTTTGACCTCAAAGTCATTGGTCTCAACCGGTGGTGCTCGAATGCCTTGGCGGTTGACATGAGCATTGGCCGCATCACCCGCTCCAACTATGTTAGGACCATTACGGGCAGTTGGGTGGTGGTTTTCATTACCACCATTTGCTCCTTGATGTGGAGCATAAGAAACGTGGTCATTACCACCATCCGGGTTCACTTCCACGTTTTCCATACCAAGCCTAGCAATGTGCACAACCCGTTCTCTATCTCTTCTTACACTAAGACCGCGGTGTAGCGGTCTAGAAGGTTGATGTCACCTCTTGGCTCAACAAGATTGTTGTTGCTTTTAGAACGCAAGTTCATGCACCTATAAGAGAGAGCTAGAAGGAGAGATTAGTAAACAAAATAAAGAAAAAGGCTAAATCTCAAATGAAGTAAAATCCTAATGTCGAAAGCAAAACCCAATTGGCAACGGCGCCAAATTGATACAAGGTTTTTGTGTTATATCAATTACTCAAAATGCCTAAGTAGCATAAGAGATATCGAATCCAAGGGTACAAGTTTCAATCACTATGAATGCATACAACTTTGTAAGTTAAGCTAACAAGAGGGGTTTTTGGTTTCTCAACAACCTAAATGATTCAAATTCAAACAAGAACAAGTAAGCAAAGACTAAAAACGTGATTAACAATAAGTTAAAGGCAATCTCTTGGATGAGGTTATTGATTTTGGAGCCTTTTATGATCCATCTAGATGTCATTTCACACAAACAAGCTATTCCATTAGCCCAGAACACTTAAGCAAGATTAAGCCACTCTCATGGTCTTAATCATTTTGTTAATCATACAAATCAAGAACAAACCATCGTTTGTGATAGGATGATTAACAAGCAATAAAATTAGGTTCATATGGCCCTAATGCTCCTTAGACAACTACTCTCATAGGCTAAGAAAGCAAAATCCATTATTTGGTTCTTTGGGAAATTTCATCGGACACCTTGTGTGCATGAAATTCCCTAAGATCTAGATTAACTATATCTAGCCTAATCTAGCATTGTGAACACCAAATAAAAGAGGGAATATGTAAACTAAGTCTTAGACATCAAGATCTACCACGAAATTCACATAATCTACCTCATCCATGAGCCTTAAGAAGAACTACTCACTAATCATGAAGAACACACCAAATCTTGTGAAAGAGGTGATGTTAATCATGTTTAGGGAATAGGAATGTGAAATATCAAATAAAGATGAAAACATATAACCCTAAACTTGCATAAATCAAAAGAATCCAAGAGAAAAATTCCAAGAACCCTAAAATCCCAAAAAACTCGTCCCTCTACAACTCTTATGAAGACCGTTTGAGTTGATTCATATCGTAAGGCCTTCGTTTTGCCGGTTCCTTGGACGGTATCATCTTCTCTCGGCCAGACGGACATACCTTCAGTAAATCCGTCTTATCTCCCTATCCATACGTCTAAATAACCTGATTCAAACTCCTGTGTAAAGATGATTCACTCCTCTACAACTTCTATGAAGGCAGTTGAAGCTGAATCGGATTTTAAGGTCCCCGTATAACCACATCTTTGAGACATTTTGGACGAGCTCGGCTGGTTCGGGTGAGAGATGTCCAACACCGAGGTCACACATCGGTGTTAGACCTCGGTGATAAGGTTTTTTTGCTCTTGGTCACTTCAGAGAGGCAATACCGAGGTGTTACACCTATGTGTGACATCGGTGTATTCCACTGAGGCTTCAATACCTATGTCACACATCGGTGTTGAATAAACTGCCTCGGCCAGACGGACATGTCTTCAGTAAAACGGCCATTTCTTCCAAACCACAAGTCCAAATCCCCTGATTCCAATTCCAGTGGCTATCTAACTCACTCATGTACAGCTTTCATGAAGGTCATCCAAGCTGATTCATATCAGAGAGCCTCATTCCAGCCACATCTTTCCGGTGTATCGGATGGACCTTGCACTCTACTTTGGTCCAACTCTCCAAATATGCCCAAATTGCCTCCAATCACCTAGAAAGTACTCCAAAACATGCAATAACTCACTAGACCTAATGCAATATGTCATAATCTCTAAATGAGACCTAAATACAAGACAAAACCATGATTATGCATGTAAATGACACAAAACTTTAAGTGAGATGAATGCTAAAACATGCAATATATGAGTATATCACTAATATGACAACGTAGCAAACTTGTCATGTTTCTTGCACATAATTTTTCCTTCTTTCCGTATCTAACGTCATCTGAGCAATTTCTATGTTTCTTGCCCATAATTGTTGTGGACACTTTAGTGTGGACAATCTAGTGTGGAGAATCTAGAGTGGACAAATTAATGTGGATACGATGAACTGAAATTATTTTACAAAGATCAAAACAACCCAAACACAAGATGATCGGAATTATCCACAAACATCCGTCGAAGACTGTCCACCTCCAGAATGTATTTGCTTTCTTTTGTTCAACTTTGTCTTCTTCTCTTTCAAGTCATACACACGTATTTGTCCACAAGTCTTTTGTTCTAGAAAATATTTGTGTAGACAAATGAAGAAGCAAGAAAATTGAACATGTAAAGCAAATGAGCTGGGCTATAAGGAGTCCGATCACCGGAAAACATTGCAGAGAAGATAACATCAAGATCACAAGGCAAACACATAAAACCCATTGATGTTCTCGGACAAAGATCACGATTATGCTGACCACTCAACCAAAAGTTTCTCAAAGGAGGAGCATGAACAAGTGCTTGTAACACAGCATTCATGAAACAAGTGCTTCCCAGATTGTTCAAACCTCTTCCCAGCTGAATGAATCAAATAAACATACAATTGATTCATTGAAACTCTTTAATTCCACCTCAAAGTAACGCAAGCTTGAAACTTCAGAAGTTCTCCATCAATATGTTTGTTCACTCAAATTCATCGAATCTAAACTCTAAAGCACCGAACATAAGTCAAATAGCTATAATTCAAATATACAGATAGAGAAATTACAATTAAACAAAAACCATACAAATATGACCAAATTCACACAGAACGATGCACAATCGAGAATAAAAATGAAAATTCAAGAAAGCACATGCTAAATACCCTGTGTTATATATGACGGCGTTAAAACCAAAATCTAAATCTCATTTCTTTTGAAAGCAAGTAAAAGCAAAGGAATCATAATACCAGTTCCTAGACAGTATTTGTCTCTTGTGCTCTTGCTGCTTTACGTTGTTGACTTCGACTACCAACTCTAAAATTAGATGGTCTTGAAGCTACAGAGGGTTCAGTACTCAGACACTTTGCCCAATCTGAAACACATTGAGAATAACACGAGAAGAATCGATAATAAATCTTTAGAACCACTGCCAGATGAATATTGCTAAGATCGATTCTTTCCTCAATAAAAAAACAAAGAGTAGAACTTCGAACTCATGTAAGCAAAAGGATTCTCCTCAGGAAATCATAAAGTGTCTCTTCTCAAAAAAATATTCTTGTATTGCATATCCATAGCTTAAATCGAAGAAAACATTTCACACTTGGATCTAATTTGTCTAATTGGTAGAACCCAATCGGAAAATGAAAATCTTCCAATGATTGGAACAAAACAGAGACACGAATCAATCAGAATAGTACAACTGGATTGGATTGAGGAGAAACAATACTGACAAGAGAAGGGTAAGAAAGAAGATGCAGCTGAAAGAATATCCATCGGTCATTTTTAATATTGCCAGCACCTCTGTCGGAGAATCGAAATTTATTTCAGGCGTCTCGTTTTTATGGATGTCGGACCTCCGTATAGAAGAGAAGCGCCGCCGGATTAAAGCAACACTGCCGAACCAAAGTCGGGGGACAGTCGGAATTGAAGAGAATCGACGGCGAGCGATAGTAAGCAAAGGGGAACAAAAATTGTCGATTCATAAAGATGACTTTGCACTTAGAGTTACATTGGGTATAATGCTCATTGCAAATAAAAAATGGATAATTAGAAATATAGGACAATTTAGGAAACTCCTTTGCCTTTAAAATTTAAAATCTTAATTTTATCCTATTAAAATTTAATTTAATGTAAAACCAGTTTTATCCCTAATATTGAATTATTTAAATTAACACATGTCTTATTAGAAAAATCTACTTTGTTAAAAAATTGTAAAACATATGTAAATGTGAATATTACTGGATGTAAACATACGACCAAAAAATATTATTCCCCTAAAAATTATAAAACATATGTAAATTGTAAAAATTGTAAAACATATATAAACATACGACAAAAAAAATATTCTTCCCCTAAAAAAAAAAATTACCCTCTTTGTCTCCGCCGTCGCCTCCCATAACTCCATCGCCTTCGCCTCTCCTCTCTGTCTCCGCCGACAATTGATTCTTTGGGTAAGTCAAAATTTGCCGAAATCTCGGCTTTCTCCTCCGCCTATCCGCCTCCTCCGCATATCCTCCTCCTCTACCTATTCAAACCCTTTTTCAGTCAATTTTGCTCTTTAGGGTTTTGAAATCCCAAATTATTATTTTTTTTTTTTGGTGCAGCCGGATATTACCAGAGATTCATCAAGTCATTGTCGGGAACCGGTTATTCAAGTCCGGTGAAGGTGACTCTGGTGGAAAATGTAACTTCTTCTACTCCAATTGTTTCTGCTTCAAACCTTTGAATATCTTCACTTGTAGTTTGATTTTTGCGTCTTATTTTTTTCTTCAATCGTTTATGTTTCTTTTGTTAGAACACCAAAATTAATGTACCATACTGTTTGTACATTGGAGATAATTTTATTCATACTTTTTATGTTTTCGTTGAGCAAGCATGAAAATCAAGTTCAGAGATCTTCATTCATACCTTTGGTGTTTCCGTTGAGCAAGCATGAAAAGCCTCCATCTATATCTTCATCTGAGTCTATGTCAACACTACTTTGTTCCAACTGCATGAATTGTATTGCATATTGCTCAGATTTTTGAAGAATTTAAAACAAGTGTTCTTATTGATTCTAGCTGATCAATGAGAAAATCCGACCCAATCACATGCGTATGAGTGCCTTCAGGTTTTACTTGCTTTCTTGATGCGTATGAGTGCCTTCAGGTTTTACTAGCTTTCTTTTGCATTGTTTCTCATTTTATGTTTTCTATATGATGAAATTCATGTTTGATTACATGAGATTCAAGTATTTCAAGCTGAGATTTCAGTGATTCTACTATGTGATGTACATTGTAGGGAAGGGTTTTGTCTCCAAATTTTGCATTTAGTATAACTTCTGGACAAGAAAATAATCAATTTTGCGATTAATATTGTTGTTGTTTTTCCATTGTTGTTGCTGCGTACGTTGCTGTGATGTACATTGCTGCGATTAATATTGTTGTTGTTTTGTCTACTATGTGATGTACATTGCTGCGTATGTTGGTTGACAAATTTAACAATTGTTGTTGTTTTTTTTTTTTTGTAGGTATGGATTTGGAATTGCCAAAACTGATATTTAGGCAAGGAAGTGAGCCCCAAGTATAAAAGATTAACAACCGCTGCATGATTACCATTCTAACCCCACTGAAGGAGAAGCTCTGAGATGAGTACGAGAAGGTTTTAAGAGATCCAGTCTTTGGTCCGATTGTGGCAATCCATGAAAACGGTCTTGGGTATTCAGTGAGATTGATCCACACCTTCATGTGTAAGCAACTCATCACTGACAAGAAACATGAGTTATGGTTCGTGTAAACAACTCATCACTGACGCAGTTATGTACTTATTTCGAGAGAACACATCTCTACGATGATGGAAACCAAATCGTGTTGTCTTCATGGACTGTTCATTCAGCGTCCGAATCTATGGTGCATTCAAGAAGTTTTTGGAGGATAAAAAGATATACAAATTGGACTCTTGGATTTTGCATTATGGAACAGGTGAGCTTCCATCTCATGGAAGAACACACAAAGTTTGGGATGTCGACGTTGATCGTCTCTACACTCCGGTCCATGTAAATTGAGATAGCCTTCTTTGTTTCCAAAAGAAATACAGACTTAGTCTGATGTTTATAACTTACATTTTTATCTACTTCATCGATTAAGGGCTAACTTTGATTATATCTCCTTGCTTTGGGTTAATTACTTACACCAAATTATGATCTCCTTGCTTTGGGTTAATTACTTACACCAAACTTTGAGGTTTAAGCGACTGCAAGATGCTTTTTATTTGTCTACAAGATAGACTTACAAATGCAAAAAGCACCAACAATTACAACAAAACAAACAAGTTTCTTGACTACACCCTAGACATATATATTAGCTCCTGCTCGATCTTATTTTTCTTCTCCTCGATCTCTTCTACTTTATCCATCAAACTCTTCACCGAATTTGCGGTTTTGGTCATGTCTTCAACAAACAGCCTGCGATTTTCCGCAAGAACATTAAACTCTTCCATCTTCGCTTCTTTAGCCCATTTGAAAACATGGCCATAGTCACCCTAAAACAAAAAAAATTAAACAAAGGATTTACAAAAAGAAATAAAGTTACACGATATATGGAATTTCGGACTTACTTGTTTTGCAGCAACACATTTGTAGAATTTCCGATTATGATTCTTAGACGTCGTAGAAACACAGATTAAGGTTTTCTCTCCACATCGACATCTTCTCGGTATTTCTCTACTTGAAATGGCCGTATAACCTGATGAGATGTAACTCATTTCCTATATAAACAAATATCATAGGACATCAGTTTCTCTAAATCTCAGAATGAAAAAGCATAACCCAGAAATTCATGAAAAGAAATTTAAACCCAGAAATTCAATCCCAGAATTTTAAACCATGAAATTCAATCCCAGATATTCAAACCCAGAGCAATTCAAGACTTATCGATGAATGCATAAACATACCGAGAAGATTGAGGATAGACGAAGAACAGTATCGGGGCTATTGTTCCGTTTTGAAGACATAGTTGTTTTAAAAGAGGATCCGAATATAACCTAGTTTTTTATAAAAAAATTGAATTTTTTTTGCAAAGAGGTCACATGTAGATTCGAACTCAAGACATGTGACTCATATATTGTGTGCGTAACCAGCGGTGCTGAGCACCTCATTCGAAAGTTATTTGGAAGTTATATCAAATATAAACAGCAGATCGTTGTTGTATCCCTATAACTCGATAACTTGACTACACGATATATATGGAATGATCCACTCACACCTTCGACCAGTATTGAACAAATATCAAGAATATGATTGATAAAATTTTGCCAAAGTTTTCGAAAGAGATAGTTAATGAAACATAGAAAACATGAATCCTAAAAAAAACCAGATTGAAACGAACCAAAAAAAAACAAAAGCTATCAAATTAAAACAGTGATAACAAACGCCTATATTGCCATGTCACATGTCCCTCTCTTGTGACCTTCAATACCACATCGACTACACTTATGCTTTTTAGAATCTTGTGATCTTTGTGAAGAACGTATCTTGTCTTCAACTGTTTCGTGTCTTCGTTTTCTTCGTCTACCAGCTGCTCTTCGTGTTTCCTGTGGTAGAACTTTGGCTTCTTGAACTTCCAATGGTACAAGCCAAGCGTCCTCATAAACACTTATTGGATTAATGCATTCCTCATAAGCCGTTCTCCATGCAGCTGTGGTATACCTTTAAATTAATGTGTACTCAATTTATTAGCAAAAGAGGTGCCAAAAATTAAGTGTAAAAAATAGTGCAGTTGTATACCTTTCATCGGTTATTGGGTGTGACTCCTTGCCCACTGAAAAAGTTGCTTTAATGGGGTGTCTGCAAGGAATTTTTACTAAGTCGTATTTTCGACATGAACACGTTCTTCTCTCCAAATCAACAAGACAGTCGATTACGTCGCCTTTCACTAGAAATCGATTCTAGTTTACCGGATAAACAATAAATGTTTTACCCTTCTCAATCCTCCTATCAATCTTTTTCTAATCATTAATGGTTAAAGGGTCCTTCTGCTTTGAGCTTAATCTTCTACGCTCATAAAACCACCGAGTTAACATTTCTCTTATGCTATCCAACAAAGGAATAACTGGATACTCTCTAGGTGATAACAATGCAGCATTTAATGATTCAGCGGGGTTATTGGTTCTAATGTCATACTTGAATCCTGAAAATTTGCAACGAGCCCATTTTGTGACATCAGCGTCCTCTAGATAATTTCCAACAAGCGGACTAATGCTACAAATATCCCTGAACCGCCTATCAAAATCAGCAACCCTATATTCTTTTGTAATGAGTATGCGTACCCGGATTAGCTTCTTTCAACATGTGCAAGTATTTTGGAATTTTTCCATAACTTTTCTCCGAAATACCTCTAACAGCATTAACATACTCACGAGACTCCCATGCTTGGGTATAAGAAATCTCACATCCATGCTCCGTACGCATAATATGTATGATTTCTCTCGGTTTAGGCCCTTCCTTGACACCCTCAAACTTATTTATAATCAGACTGCCAATTGTTTTCGCAGAAGGAGTCCTAGCGTAATTATTTTTTCTGGAAGGAGCACACGTATGTTCAGCCACATACTTGTTGATTTTGAAATACGTAGACCCATGTAAACTCTCTGCACGAACACGCCAACTGCAGTCGTTATCCTTGCACCATATATACCACCATTGTTTTGTTGAATTTTCAACAGTGTAGTCAAAGTTGTGCTTCATTGCACAAATTTCCAGAGCCGCCTTCATAAAGTTTTTGCTTCTAAAAATTTGGTCCTTCTTTACACCGTCCGTCAACCAAAACCGAGCTTTCTTTTCACTGTCTTCTTTGTTTTCACAAATTATGCCATAATCGCCATCTACATGATCATTCCTTTTCAAGTCATCAATCGTCTCTACTACTTCTGTCACAAATTCTTCTGGCTTTTCAGGAAACTTAGCATCATCGCCACATCGACTTGAATCAGATGGCTCCTTATTCAAATCAATCTTTCGTCGTTCATCTGTAAATGTGAGACACAAACGTATCGACGCATTATTCCTTGCATACCCAACAAAGTTTTTCAATTGACGATCATTTGTGATAATAACTGGTGGAGATCCTAAGTTATCAATCAAATTGCTTGGTAGATAACTAAACTCGACATTCTGTTCGACTACTCTATAGTCCTCCATAACCATCATTTTTAACTCAACAAAAGTGGTGCTTGATTCCAAAGTAAGTAATTTACCTCGTTTTTCTTCATCTATAATGAAAATCCACCCCTTATTGATATCCGATAGCCATAAACCAGATGAAACATACATATGCAGCATATTTGAAGAAGAACCGAAGCAAAAAACTTGAAGAAATCCAAAGTGACGACGAACATAATAGGTATATTCTTCTAACGTGAAAAAAGTAAAACTCGTGAGAGAGAACGGGGAGAAGAGAAAAGGAAAACGAGGTAACTACCAGTAGAATACATATTCTACGTTCCATAGAACAAAGACAAAACAGCAGAACGTCTATTCTGCAAAAAGTAGAATGTTGAGAAAAATGTAGAATATATATTCCAAAATCTGTAGAATGCAACACAAGTTGTAGAATATATATTCTATAAGCCAAGTAGAATGCAGAACAATTAGTAGAATATTGATTATATGTTTGGTAGATTATAGAAACAATACCAGAAAAAAAACTCTACAAAATCGTAGAATTGGTACGATTTGTAGAATGTGTATTCTACAAATCGTAGATATGGTGAAAAAAATATAAATCAAATTGGAATATTTCTTTAAACAATTATCGAATATATTTTTTTTTCCTTTTTTGGAATTTTTGTAATTTTTTCAAATTTTAATATATTTATTTTTAAATTTTTAACAATAATTAAAAGATATTTCAGTCAAAAATTGGCAAAAATCCATTAAGTATTAAGGGGACAATAGTCTTCTAAATTGGTCATATATTTCCAATGTCACAATAGTCAAAAGTGACTCTCCTTGTAATTACATTGTAAATAATCCTTACAAAATGACACTCCGTGATTTTAGACATATTTTCTCTACTTTATGACATGTGAAATTTTCGAAAATACTTTTCTATCATTATTCCCAAAACACAAATTATTTTTTTATTATTATTTTTTTCCACACCCCAATTATTTTTTTTTGTTTATTTTTTCATAAAAACAAAATTTCACAATTTTTTTTGCACAATAAACTATATTTCTTTTTTTTTATATACTTTGAAAACTCATTTCACAATATTTTACTTACAAGTAGAGCTGTCAAGCGGGTCCAGCCCGCCCCGCGCGGGTTATATATTTTTTCCGACCCGCCCCGCTTGACTCAGTAACAAAAATTGCTCGATCCGCACCTGCCCCGCTTGAACCCGCGAGTACCTGCGGATAACCCGCAAATATTAAATATTAAATATATATATATAATATTAAATATATATATATATATTTAATAAAATAAATTTCGCATGAAAAAAACATAAATACACAATTTTCTGAAAACACTCGACCCGCACCCGTCCCGCATTTGAAAACACTCGACCCACACCCTCCCCGCATTTGAAAACACTCGACCCGCACCCGCCCTGCTTTTTGGCATTTTGAAAATTCTCGACCCGCACCCACCCCGCGGCGGGTCAAAATCCGCTGGCTCGTGGGTAAACACTCAAATTGACAGCCCTACTTACACGTGGTTCGAACACATTGGCCGAACGCATGCGTATCTATATAGTTACGTACACGTGTACGTATTTAAATGGATAGACATATGCGTATCAACGCGCATATCGTCCACATGTACGCAACTACATGAATGGGCATGCGTATCCAAGCGCATATCGTCCACGTGTACGCAACGATATGTATATGCATATGTATCCACTCACATATCATCCACGTGTACGCAACTACATGGATTTGCATGCGTATCGACGCGAATATTGTACACGTGTACGCAACTAAACACTTGTCGCTGGAAAAACGAATACTTATACGGGGAATTCCAACTATTAACTTCACCGAAAAATGATCGGAAATCCCTCCGATGGGGTCTGTTTGTCGAAAATCCGTCGGAAAATCGTCTTATGTAGTCTATCGGAAAAGTTCCGACCATTTTTCGACGACCAGTGTTCGTCGGAACGTTCCGACCATTTTCCGACGACCAGTGTTCGTCGGAACGTTCCGACCATTTTCCGACGACCAGTGTTCGTCGGAACGTTCCGACCATTTTCCGACGACCAGTGTTCGTCGGAACGTTCCGACGGAAATCCGACAAAAAATTGATTTTTGACGAGCTATAACTGAAGGATGTAGTCCCGTCAGAAATGACCACCAATTTTCACATATAAGTAAAACATTATGAAATGGGTATCAAAATATAGAGGAAAAACAAAATTGGTATTGAAAAAATAATTGTTAGTTTATTTTCTTATGAGAAGAATATAAAGAAAACAAAATGTATGAGGTATGTGAAATAAAAAATAATTAAAAATAGAGAGAAAATTTGGGAATGGTAATTACCTTTTGGTAGAAGGGTAATAAGGTTAATAGAAACACCAAAAAGTAGGAGAAAGTGTGTCTAAAATCACAAAGTATCTATATTGTAATTTGATTTTTTAAAAGTGTATATGATTGTAATTTTCTCTTATATAATTCTTTTATAATACATTTTGATTGTAATCCCTTTAATGCATATGTATTATAGTCAACTCTCAGAAGCTAAGCTTTATATAGTTCAACCAAATCGCTTTCTTTCATATGATTTCATTGTTTTTCTCTAAGAAAGTGAAAAAATCACACACACACACATCTATATATATATAGTAAACTCGATTATATTATTTATATGAATAATGTAATATATAAATTACATTTTTTCGTATTCGTGGAAGACCATCGCCCTTATTAGAAGATATACTACAAAAACTTAATATTGCACTAATTTCACTCTTTATTTATTTTTAATTGTTTATTGAATAAAAGTAAAAGCAATTTTACTATGTCTATTGTGGTAGTTATGGAACTTTTGATAAGCGATGGTATGTTTGTCCACAAAACTTGTTTTAGTGGTGTTTTAAGATATTACTCAAAACAAATTTCCGTTTTATTTTATCTAATTATAAATCTTTTACTAAAACATAAAATTTTCATTTAGTTTAGAGTGATTTATACTCTGGGGCAATTTCTCACATTGCTCTTACATTAAAGACACTAGACACTTGCTAAGTTTCAGTACACTTTACCTATTTTTGGGGGGTAAAAAGACCAAAAACACATTCTTTCATTATTAACAAAAACATAATTTTTTTTATATTATTTTTGTCCACATCCAAATGATTTTTTTTGCATATTTCTACTCATAAAAAACAATTTCGCATTTTTTTTGCACCATCAACTATATTTCTTTTTTTCTCTATACTTTAATACCCATTTCACAATATTTTACTTACATATGGTACGAACACATTGGGCGAACGCATGCGTATATAGTTGCATCCACGTGGATGCGTTAAAATGGATAGACATGTGGTATCCACGCGAATATTGAACATGTGTACGCAACTACATGGAAACACACACATCATAGCCGGGCAAAATCTAGTTACGGGCAAAACTATCCGAGCAGGGCAAACCTAATCCGAGCATGGCAAAACTAATCCGAGCAGGGCAAAACTATCCGAACATGGCAAAACTATCCGAGCAGGGCAAAACTAATACGAGCAGAGCAAAACTAATCCGAGCAAATTGTTTTTTTTGTGAAATTGGTATCAAAATATAGAGAAAAAACTATAATTGATTGTGAACAAATAATTTATGAGAAATATATATTAAAAAAAAAATAAAAATGTGTGGGTGTGTGAGATGAAAAATAACTAAAAAATAGAGAGTAAATGGGAGAAGGGTAAAATCATTTGTAATGTGGGATATAAAATCATTTCAAAGGTTTTATGTCAAAGGTTAAAGCGACTGTTACCGAGCCTTATTTCAGAGACTCAATCAGCATTTGTGCCAGGTAGATTAATTTCAGATAATATTCTGATTGCTCAAGAGATGTTTCATGGTTTACGTACTAATAAGTCATGTAAAGGTAAATTTATGGCGATAAAAATGGATCTTTTATTGAACATCTTTTGAGGAAGTTTAGTTTTTCAGAAAAATGGATTACATGGATGATGTGGTGTATTACATCAGTAGAGTACAAAGTTCTTATTAATGGTCAACCCAAATGACATATTATTCCAAAGAGAGGGCTTCGTCAAGGGGACCCTTTGTCACCATATCTATACATACTCTGTACGGAGATATTAATAGGAAATATCCGGAAGGCAGAAAGAGAGAAATTACTTACGGGGTTAAAAGTTGCGAGAGCAAGCCCACCAGTATCACATCTACTATTCGCTGATGACAGTCTTTTCTTCTGCAATGCTACTAAACAGGAATGTGAAACCACTTTGCATATACTTGAACAGTACGGGTCAGTGTCTGGGCAGCAAATTAATGAGTTGTCGGGCAGCCGAGGATTTTAACACATCAAAATTGGCCAAACAATTATGGAGATTAATCGATAAACCAGATTCTTTGTTTGCGCAGGTTTTCAAGGGTCGATATTTTCGGAACACAAACCCTTTAGACCCTATTCGATCTTACTCCCCATCATACGGATGGAGGAGTATTACTTCAGCTAGACCTCTGGTTAACAAAGGACTAATTAAAAGAGTTGGATCAGGCTGTTCTATCTCAGTATGGAACGACCCGTGGATACCATCTTCTCAGTCGAGGTCAGCAACATGTAAGGGGTATAATTATTACCCGAATCTAATGGTCAATCAGATGATTGACCCAGTGACACAGACGTGGAATATGGCGTTGTTGAACGCGATTATCGATACGGTAGATGTGACGATTATTCGGGGTCTACCTATAAGCAGCACCTACAAACCAGACACTATTGGATGACACTACACAAAATCGGGAAGGTTGATATGCTCAATTTAATACCCTAAAGTACTAAAGCAGTATTTGTAGTAAAGCTAGGGGTCGAACCACAGAAGACTCACAAAAACGCGCAATAGATTATATAGTTAAGAATCAAGCTAAGCCTAATAGATGTTATTAAAAGCAGTGCAGAAAATAAAAGAGTTGTATTCAATCAGGAAAATATAGGCCCAGGGTTTTTTTCAGGAAATCAATAAATGCAGATAAACTAACTAGCATGATTCAGATTTAGCGCAGTTCTAGAACTCAAATCACTAAAGTATAATTAACCAACTGTCGTTGCGAAAACTATCTAAATCTAAATCCTAGGAATTCCAAATTTCTTTGCGAATCCTAAAGTCTAAATCAGCTTTAATAACAGGTTTGATATGTTCACAAATCAATTAAACCAAATTTCTTTGCGAGTAATCAATTTGCTCACCTAGGTTCTATCAGGTAATTAATCGCACTGTCGTGCCTAATCAATTATCCTAAGATCTAAGTTCCAGATTCGTCAACCTAGAATTAGCTATGAACACAACCTAAGGTGAAGAACTATAATTCAGATGGTGAATCCTAAACAGATAATTAACCTAGCATTCAAAGAAATCCTTTATGAGAAAACCCTAAACCTAAGTGGATCTACTCAGACATGGCAATTGAATCAAAAGACATGTTTGAATAAATCATCAATAGAATAATAACAAGGTTTAGAGATCTGATCTCGGACGAAGGGAGATTCAGACTTGTTTCTCACAACCCAAAGTATTCTAAAATAAAGCTTAGCCTAAACAAGTGGCTGAAAAATCATATTTATAACCTAAAACACGTTCTAGGGTCTTCTTGTAATTATCAAAGACTTTTGGACCAAGTTACAATTCTTCAACTCTTCATAAAAGTCGCATGTCGTGTCAGCCTCGAAGAGTATCGATCGATACCAGGGGGTATCGATCGATGCCTGTCGTGAAATCAGGTCCTCAGCAACACGACTTCAGCTTCTGCTCCAAACTCTTCCAGAAAGCTCCAATAATTCCAATAGTGCTCCAAACGTGCTAAGACCTGTAAAAGACTCTAAAAGACTACTAAACACTAGAAAGACTCTATAAAAAAGACTTATATCATGGTCTAAATAGGGTAAAAACCATGATATATCAAAGGTATACCGTGAAGTCGGGTTATCAAATTGAACAATCAGGCCCAAATACTGGTTCAACTAGTTCATATGGTCCAGATGTGACGAATTTACAGGCTCACATATGGAAGCTGCAGTGTTCTCCGAATTTACGACATTTTATTTGGCAAGCTATATCGGGCTGTCTCGCGGTCTCAACCAATTTGCGAAGTAGAGGAATTGACTGTGAAACACAATGTGCAAGGTGTGGATCGGAAAATGAAACTATCAATCATGTCCTTTTTGAATGTCCTACGGCATTACAAACATGGGCACTTTCTAAGATACCAACGCCTCCATGTGTTTTTCCAATGTCATCGGTTTTTGCTAATTTTGATCATCTTTTTTGGAGACTTCCCCCAGATAATCCGGATACTAGTTTTCCTTGGATTGTATGGTATATTTGGAAAGCGAGAAATGATAAGGCTTTTTCAAATGTGGACAGAGATCTACAAGAAATACTGAAGCAGGCGGAAACTGAGGCAATAACCTGGGAAACGGCACAAAGTAGTGACCCTGATGCGATAATTCAAAATTTTGTCCCTACTCTGGTGACTCCAACTTATGAAGGCTGGCGGTGTAATATTGATGGATTTTGAAAGGAGACCGATAGTTCCTCCGGGTTAGGTTGGTTTTGTTTTCAGGAAGGCATCGAAGGGACTATAATGGGAGCAAGAAATCTACGAAGAAACATCTCCCCGCTACATGCAGAATTTGAAGCTCTCATATGTGCCATGCATTGTTTGATTGCAAACCAGAAGACGACAATAGCGTTTGCAACAGACTGCTCCGAGCTGGTGAAGATGGTGTCTACACCCGAGGATTGACCGACTTTTGCATTACACTTGGAGGAATTCGTGAAGAGTAAGGAGGCGTTTTCTTTTTTTCTCAATCTCACTCATTCCACGCGCAAACAACACAAATGCATACAAGTTAGCAAGAAGTGCTCGTGCCTACCCAGTGGATATTACTTTTGTAAACTCGGTACCCCCGACTTGGATTTCCGAACCGTTCTAGGTATTTAGGCTGTTGACAAAAAAAAAAAAATTGGAGAAGGGTAATTACATCTTGGTAAGAGGGACACAAATCTAAAAACACCCACCAAAAAGTAGACAAAGTGTGTATAAAAACACAAAGTGTCTTTTTTATAATTTCACTTTGAATAAGTGTCTCTAGGTTTAATTTTCTGAAACGGTGGATTCAGTGATATTTTTAGTGGCGAAAGATGTGGCCGATTGAGTGGCCACTATTATTTCGGTTACCAAATCAGTGGTTGTCTGCCATAAATTTTTGATGGCTATGTCCGTTGCTTAAAGGCCACCGAATTATTCGTTTCTAATTAGTGGCCACTAGCCATCGAAATGTCTTGTTGCGAATCTGGAGCCACTTCAGCCGTCAGAAACTGGTCGAAATATTTCTGACGGATTACGGACGGCCGTATTTCCGACAGATGTATTTCTGTCGGAAATTCGTGTGAAATTTTTCGACAGATTTTTGACAGATGTATTTCCGACGGATTTCCGTCGGACGATTTCCGATGGATTTCCGACGGAACTAAATAATTTGCTTTTAAAACAAAAAAATATTTAATAAATTAATTTTATTAATTATTAATTCAAAAATTTAAAATATATTAAATAATAATTTAATTAATTAATAATATCAATTATAAATATTAAAATTTCTTAATTAATAAATTCATTAAACAAAATAAATTTATTAAACAAAATAAATTCATAAAACATAAAATGCGTTCTTCATGATATTCTTCATATCCGTGAGCTCTTCCCGGGTTGAGTTGTGTGCGTACTCCAACTCCTCGACCTTCGCGTCACGGTCTTTCACAGTTTGGATGAGGCTCTCAATTTCGTCCTTGTACTCCGAAGCATATCGAGAACCCGAAGAAGAAGATTCTTGGGCCGGAATCGGATTCCTCGGACTCCGGGACTTCAGTTCCCGAGGTCGATCCGCTACGAGGCTTACCCCGAGAACGATTGCGTTAATGGGAGCCCAAACGGAGAGAGTCCTCCTTATTCATGCGAGAAAAACTTAATAACGTTAGTACATTGAATTTTAAAATTCCAAAAATTTCAGAAAATGTTCAAAAGTTTCATGAACTTTTTAAATTTCAAAAAAATTCAAAAACAATTTCAAAAAATTCCTAAAATTTCAAAATTTTCAAATGTTCCATAAAGTTCAAAACTTTCATAAAAATTCTAAAAACGTTTTTAATATGTTTTTATTGTATAAATTTCTAAAAATATCTTATAAAATAACCTATAAACGTTTTTATAAAAATCAAAAATATATAAAAATGTTTTTAATTAGTACAAAATTTTTAAAAAATGGATTCTAATTTTCTAAATACTAACAAATTCTAAATACTATAACTTTTTGATTTTCTAATTAAAAAAACTTTACTAAAATTCTAATCTAACAATTCTAATCTCGTAAACCCTAACAAATTTCATTCCAACAAACAAATACACAACAAATTTAATCCTAAAAAAAACTATCGAAATTAACCACCTAAATCTAATAAATTCTAAAAAATATCAAAACTAACAAGATTTACAAAAAAAAAATATAAACACTTATACATGATTGATGATGACTAATGAAGAATTAGAGAGATTGGAAGTGATAGCAACCGAAATCGTCCGATTTTAGAGAGAGAAGAGGAATAAAAACGGTAAGAGAGAAGGAGAAAGAGAGAAATTAGGGAGAAGACAAGGCGTGGATAATAAATCTATGGATTTCCGACGGCCATATCCGTCGGATTATTTAAAAAATTTCGTTTAGGTTGTCAATCTTCGAGCGGTCTTGAAAAAACAAAAATCCGTCGGAAATCCATGGGAAATTTCCGACGGATTTCCGATAGATATGGGAATATACCCTAAACCCATATCCGTCGGAAATTTCCCACTGATTTCCCACGGATTGCCGAGATTACACTAATCTGTTAGAATTTTGTCGGAAATTTCTCACGGATTGCCGAGATTACACTAATCCGTCGGAAATTTCCCACGGATTTCCCACAGATTGCCAAGATTACACTAATCCGTCAGAAAATTTCCAACGAATTTAGGGTATATTTGGGGTTTAGGGTTTAGAGTTACGTGATATGGTTTAACTATCCCTAATCTACATGTTTCATTCAAAAAAATTGTTAGTTCATCAATGTTAAAGACTTTCTATGAGTTTATTAATTTTACAACATAAAACTTAAATATTTCACATAACATCTACTATACCTTATACTCTATCTTATACTAACACTGAGATCGATCACATTTTTAGATCAATCGATCCTCAGTTCGTCGAAAATCCCTCGGAAAATTCCGAGGGATTTCCGACGGAATTAAAAAAATTTGTATATTTTTTTAATTAAATAATTGTATTTATTAAATTAAATAATTTATAAAACAAAAATGGAAAATTAATTATATAATTAAAAATATTACAAAATAACGTAATTTTTAAAAGTTGAAAAAATTACACTAAAAAAACAAAATCAAAACCTCGGGAAATCATCGAACTTCGTTTTGAACCACTCATTCATCTTCTCGCTCTTCGTTTTCTGAGTCGAGAGCTCGCCCACCAAAACAGTGACCTTCTCCTGGAACTCTTCGTTTTGCCGGATAAGGTCTGGATCCATCGAGAAACCGGCCGAAGAATATGGTCGTTGGGTCGCAAGCTTACCCAACCCTGGCCGACGACCTTTTTTAACGGGGACCTCCTAAGAAAACAATAAAAAAACATTAGATTTTTATTAACAAATATTATCTAAATTGAAATAATAATCTATTTTTTTTACTTACCCCGAGCACTAGGTTGTTCATCTCGGCCCGAGTGATTTAGTTGGATCCGGTGAAGTCGTCCTGCGATCTCTGGATGAGAATCTCGTCTTGCACCTTTGTCACCCTTTCGAAGATCTCCCTGACGGCTCCATCTTCAATTTGGCCCGTCTTCTTGTTGGTGTGCGTCCTCGCCATCACTTGCAGGTGATCGGGAACTTCGCGGTTTTTTAAAGATAATCGTTTTCTTATAAAAAAAACAACTCAAAACCGTAAAAATACCTACCATTTCGATTCGGTTGTCTTGAAGCTCTTTGCCCCGTTGTTGTGGATAGCTTCTCCCTTCCCGTTTCGGCGACTCTTCCGGTTCTTGGAGTTAGTCTGAGATAGGGATACGGTCTTCGCCTCTTTCCAATACGGGATGTAGTCCGTATATGCATCTGCGTTCAAGCCTTTTGGCTTATCTTTCCCCTTTCTCCAAGTTGTCTTCCACTCGTTCATGTTGCACGAGAATTGCGTCCTAGCCTCCGAAAGAAATTCCGTCTCCACCGTCTTCGTGATCATATGGTTCCAATTAAACTCTTGCTACAAAAAAGAAATAGAAATAAAGATGTTAACAAAATCTTTAAATATATAACAAAAAATAAATAAATTCTCACTTACCGCAAACGTACGAAACCACATGGTTTGTTCGTCTAACGGAATATCGGAAAATTTCTTGTATGGTTTGTCGAGGATGATGTGCAACATCTTCAGAATTGACTTGCTAATGCCATTCCCAGAGATTCCAAACCTATGAAAAAACAAATTAAAAATCGGTTAGCAAACCAAAAAAATCATTAATTAAGAAAAAAAAAATTATTACCAAGTAGATCACGGAATGCGGAGTTCTGGATCGAGAACTTTGAGTAATTCTCGTCCCAGCTGTTGAACGAGCTCCTCGACAGTCTCTGTGTCTGGAATAGACGAAGGCGGAGCAGTATTCGGGCTCGGATCTGCGGAAGTACCCCTTTGCCCCAATTGCCTCGAACTGCTAAGACGGTTTTGATCGAATTCACCGTAAGACCTACAAAAAAAAAATAACGGGAATCATTTAAAAAAACATAGAATTCATCATAAATAAAATATTTGTAAAAAAACCAAAACATTTTTTTAAAAAGTTCATCCGTATATAAAAAACGTTTATTTTAAATACAATTTCTAAAAACATTTTTAATAAATAAATATATAAAAAACGTTTTAAGAAAAGTATTTATAAAAAACGTTTAAAAAAATATATTTATCAAAAACGTTTTTATAAAAAAATATTTATAAGAAACGTTTAAAAAATATATTTATGAAAAATCGTTTTTAAAAATATATTTATAAAAACGTTTTTAATTAATATATTTATCAAAAAACGCTTTTATATAATATATTTATAAAAAACGCTTTTTATAATTATATGTATTAAAAACGTTTTTTAATTAAATCTAATAATTCTAAAAATTTCAACAAACTCTAATCTAAAAACTAATCTAAAATATAATCACATATTCAACATAATCCACACAAAAAATCCAAAAATCCACAAAAATCAACATAATCTAACAACCTAATCTAATTAACAATCTAACAACCTAAAATCAAATTCCACAAATTCCAAAAAAATCAACCTAATCTAACAACAATAAAAAAAAAAAAATTTGGGGCTTACATTTGTGGGTTTGAGAGAGAAGAAGGTCGGGCACCGGGAAGAGGTTTGAGAGAGCAGAAGAAGAAGAGAAACTCGATCACAAGAAGAAGAGATGAAGAAGAAGAAGACGCGGAAGAGGAAGAGAAGAAGAAAATAAGAAGAAGAGAACAAAAGAATACTCGTAAGAAGAAGAAAAGAAGAGAAGAAGAAGAAGAGAAGAAGAAGAAGAAGAAGAAGAGAAGATAGAAAGAAGATAAGAAGAAAACAAGGAAAGGAAGAGAGAAGGACTCGGCGGAGATATTTATCAAGATTTTCGACGGACGAAATCTTTCGGGAATCCGTCGGAAATCCGTCGGAAATCAAATTTAATTAACCACTTCGATTTTTAGTATTTTTCGTTTGGCGGTTAAACTTCCAGGGAAAAAAATCAGGGTCTGTCGGAAATCCCTCATAAATTTCTGAGGAATTTCCGAGGGGTTTAGGGTTTAAATTTTGAATATTTCAGAAATTTTAGTGTTTAATAACCATTAGTGTTACATACTAATAAGAAAAAAATTTGAAAACAATGAAAACAAGTTATAAAACGTTTTTATACAAATCGATCGATGAACGAGTTCAAGCATTTATAAAAACACTTAGATCATCTAAGGACATTTACGGGTTTGCTCAGGGATTTAATTAAAAAATTTTAAAACATTTGATTCTTAAAAACATTTCAAAGAAACTAGTTTATATTTGTTACTTCTACATCTATCAAGACCAAACAAATTTTAAATCCGGCATATTTGAGGTTTATTACCCTAAACCGTCGGAAATCCGTTGGAAATTACCGAGGGATTTCCGACGGATTCCACCAGTTCAGNCCCCCCGCGGGCTAAAACCGAAACTTTCTCTCGGCTAAAACTGAACTGGCGGAATCCATCGGAAATCCTGCGGTAATTTTCCGAGGGTTTTCCGACGGATTCCGCCAGTTCAGTTTTAGCCGAGAGAATTTTGAATCCTCGGCTAAAACCGTAAACCCCATTTTCCGAGGGATTTCCGACGGATTCCGCCAGTTTACGGTTTTAGCCGGGGGATTAATTACGGTTTTAGCCGAGGGGATTTACGGTTTTAGCCGGGGGGATTTACGGTTTTAGCCCGGAGGATTTACGGTTAGAAAAACATCTAGGGACACTTTAGTATTTATGTATAATTTTCGGGAAGAAATCTAGGTTTTTATTTCATAAAAAGGTGAAAACATTACATAGAGAAATAAAATATAATACATAAAATTCATTATTCCGAGTCCGATGAATAATCTGACATAGCTTAATCGGAGTCCTCGTCAAATTCGCCGATCTCTTCCTCTGAATCCTCAAATACCTCGTAATTCCCATCCATGGTGAAATCAACCACGAGATCAACTTTAAGAGAATGCTCGATCGGACCTAAATTACCAATTGCGTTTTCCTACAAAGGGTCGTGCTCTGACACACCATAATCTATTCCCCTTGAGTGTATCGACGTAACAGTAATCCAAGGGTCTTGCTTGTTCCTAACCCGGGGGTATCGAATGTAGGAAACATGATCCGCTTGTGAAGCAAGAATGAAAGGATCGTATTTCTGAAGTCGCCTTCGAGAGTGGACAGATGTAACACCAAATGCGTCATGGCGTAGACCTCCTACTGGATTATACGAGTCGCAATAGAACGCAATGCACCTCAAGTCGAGCATCCCCGGATAATGGACCTCCAATATTTCGCGGAGGACACCGTAGTAGACAACTTCTCCAGATTGAGACGATATACCAGAATTACAAGTTGTCTTTGAGCTTCCTTCCCGATGAGCCTTAAAAGCATACCCTCGGTGCAATACATCGGATAAGACTGTGCTATAAACGTCGGGCCTTTCACCATCTCAACTAACCAGGTCGGAAACTCATTCCCGAGAGCAGTCATCTGACCAACCTGTTAAAATTTCAAGTGGACAATAATCGACAAAATGTTTATAGATAAAAATTAGTATACAATTTAATTATATAATAGTAAATCATCATTTAACACTTACATAATATTTCAACCAATCATCAAAGTCATTCTGCTTGACGACATCAAGCTCATCCTCTGTTTAATTTGGATACCAATCGCATATTTGGGTCATGAACATCTAGTGCATGAACAAATGCATTTAGGTACCTCTCATATTCTAAAACGTCATCGCAGTTTGTCAGAATATACATATGCAAGTGCCTTTGCTCCTCCTCTAATAGTCGCCGATCCTTGCTTTTTCCACTTACTCGTTTAATATGAGTAAATATATCGGGAACATAGACATGATAACTAACTCTGTTCCCTCTATCATCATTACGTGCGGGGCGTCTACTTTTTGTTTGGACTTGTGCTGGAAAGTAGTAGCTAGCAAAGTTGGAAGTTTCTTCATTAATGCTCTGTGCGACAATAGAACCCTCGACTCTAGAAAGATTTTTCACATTCTTCTTTAGGTGGAACATATACCGCTCAAAAGGGTACATCCATCGGTATTGAACCGGCCCACCAAGTGCTGCTTCTCGAGGGAGATGAATAGGAAGATGTTCAATAACATCAAAAAAGGCAAGAGGAAATATTTTCTCGAGGTTGCAAAGGAGAACCGGTATGTTTTCCCTTAAATTTCGGATTCCGGCTGATGTAAGTGATCTCGTGCATAGATCCCGGAAGAAAGCACTGATCCCTGCATATATAGTAGACATACAAAATTAAATAACTTACGTATAATCATCACAAATATAAATATGGCAAAATACCTAATAGTGTAAATGTATGTATACCTGCAATAGATCCATGGACGTTTATAGGAAGAAGACATTCAAATGCAAATGGAAGGAGGCGCTGCATGACAATCATGACTCTTCATCCCAGAAAAATTCCCTTCTGAACTATCGATGCAATTACGAAGGTTAGATGCATATCCGTCTGGGATTTTGACACCGTGCTTAATCCAATCGAAGAACTCCTCCTCTGAATTCGCATCCAACCAGAAAACAGGGAGATGTGATTTCCCATTCGCCATTACATGCAACTCCTTACGGGAACAAATATCTGGCAAGTCCAATCTGGCCTTCAAATTATCTTTCGTCTTTCCTTGCACATTTAGAACACTGTTCATGATGTTGTCGAAAAAGTTCTTTTCAATATGCATCACATCTAGATTATGGCGCAGCAAATGGTCCTTCCAATATGGCAAATCCTAGAAAATACTCTTATTGTGCCAATTGTGGTACTCACCACAACCGTCAACAGGATAATGCCCATTACCCCCGCATGAAATGTCTTCTCGGCACCAAAATCTCTGAACTGATTCATAATATAATTCCCATCTAACTCAGGAGGTGGGCCATCGAAAACTTGTTTGTTCTTTCTAAACAATGTTGTGCTCCGACGATATGGATGATCATGCAGTAGAAATCATCGATGACAATCGAACCAAGAAGTCTTACGTCCGTTCTTCAATTGGAACGCATCAGTGTTATCTTGACAATACAGACACGCCAACCTTCCATGCGTCGACCATCCATATAGCATACCGTATGCTGGGAAATCACTTATGGTCCACATAAGTACCGCACGCATCATAAAATTCTGTTGCAGGGAAACATCGAACGCTTCAACACCATTTTCCACAACATTTTCAACTCATAAATTAATGGCTCTAAGAAAATATCAAGCGATCTCTTAGGATGTTCTGGACCGGGGACGAGGATCGTGAGGAACAAAAACTCTCGTTTCATGCACATAGATGGCGGTAAATTGTACGGTGTGACGATTACTGGCCACAACGAATATTTCCTCCCATGCTTTCCAAAATGGTTGAATCCATCCGTAGATAACCCGATGTATACGTTCCTTGGCTCACACGCAAAACTAGGATAAACCTCTTGAAAATGTTTCCATGTTTCTGCATCTGAAGGATGCGTTATCTCTCCAGCTGAGTTATGTTCTGCTTGCCATCTCATAGGCCCTGCCATGCTATGGGATTGATATAACCTCTTCAACCTATCAGCTAGGGGAATATACCACATCCGTTTATGTGGAACAGGTACTCTGCCTCCTGTATCCTGATAGCGAGGTTTGTGACAAAAATGACACTTCAACCGGTTTCATCCTTTCTCCAGTAGATCATACAGTTGTCGATGCACACATCTATCATCTGATAAGGTAATCCAAGACCAGCTACAAGCTTCTGAATCTCATAGTATGAAGCCGGTGAACTATTATCTTCAGGTAAGACATCTCTCACAAAATCAGCTATCGCATCAACACAATCTTCGGCCAAGTTGAAATCCGTCTTTATAGTCATCAACCTGCTTGCAGTTGAAAGAGGCGATATTCCATCTCTACATCCTCTGTATATAATGGCTGCTTTGACGCATCTAGCATATCAAAAAACTTACGCGCTTCTGAATTTGGTTCCTCTATCCTGCTACCATCCTCAACATGATACGATGCTATGTTTTTACAAAATGCATCATTCACCATCTGAGTGTAATCTGCGTTTACATCTACTTCCGGTGTTGGTTCCTCTAACCTAGTAGCCGAAGTACTACCAAACCTATCAAATGTGCTACCATAATATTGCACCATTGAATCGGTTTCTCCGTGGGTATACCAAATCTTGTAACCAGGCATAAATCCATTTCTATATAAGTGCTTCCTTACATCCATAACTGAGACTAATCTATGATTCCGACATTTAGTACACGGACAATACATTTTACCGTATTCTGATGTCATGCTATTGTTTGACGCAAAGTTCATGAACTCCTCCACATCTTGTGCGAACTCATCCGTCAATTCCCCCGTAGCGGAATCACGCGGAGGTTTTTCCATCCACGATTGAAAATAAGATATTGTGTTATATCTAATTTTGTTTTTATTTATCTTTGTTGTGAATGAGGGGACGAGTATTTATACAAAAAAGTTTGTTTGTTATCTGCAACTATACACATGAATCTTCAAAATACCAGATACATGAAACACACGAATTAAAAAATTGTAATCCAGCGGTAACGTATATATCCGTTTACAAACAAAGCAAGAAACGTATATACAAGGGGATAAGTATTTACAAAGGCAAGTATATATATACATATCCGTCGGAAATCGGTCGGAAATTACCCACCGATTTCCGACGGCCATAAGTCCATCGGAATATTCCGACGGATTTCCGAGGAAAGTTAATCCGTCGGAATAATCCGACCGATTTTCGAGGAAACATAATCCCTCGGAATTCCCTCGATTTGCCCTCAGAATTCTGTCGGGATTTTCTGACGGTTTAAAACCCGTCGGAAAAGCCGTCGGAAATGTGGGTGTTTTCTTGTTGAAGCTATATTGAAATTTGACAAGTTGAAGTTATTGTATATACATCATACAATTGTTTCTCTACAATTTCTATAAAAACCTAAACCATATACCCCAAACCATATTTTTGGTCATCCGTCGGAAATCCGTCAGAAAATTTTCCACGGATTTCCCACAAATTTCCGAGATTACACTAATCCGTAGGAAATCCGTCGGAAAATTTCCCACGGATTTCCGACGGATGTTACTTAACAAATTTTGATTTGTTGGTTTTTCGAAAGGGTGATAACATCCGTCGGAAATCCGTGAAAAAATTTCCGACGAACGCATGTCGTCGGAACACAGTCGAAAACTTCCGACGAATTACCGACGGGTACTATTTTCCGACGGATGTTAATTTCGTCCGAATTCCGTCAGAAATTTCAGACGGAATTACGTCCGTCTGAAAACACCCTATTTTCTTGTAGTGCAGTTTTATAGTTTACTTACTGAAAAAACAGTGGCTTATTCCAACTATTTCACAAACTAAAATAATAACCATTAAGACGCAAAAAGAGTATTTTTAACGAAAAAAAAAAATCCAAAAAAGAGTTTGTATATTTGAACAAGTACGTGATTGAATTATTCGTTTTAGTATGGTGGGTTACATATTATGAGTTTCCATGTATACTGAAAACCCGTCCATAAAAAGATACAAAACTATTTAACAGGTTTCAAATAGGAAGAAAACAAAAAGCTTTAGTAGAAAACAACCAAGGATCACTTCACGCTTGACTTGAGGTCGAGCCAAGACCTACCTGTAACCAATGCGATGAATTTTCACTTGTGCTCATTTCTTTAAGTTCAATTATCTTAGCAAACTTTGTCTTTGTCTCTGTCTTATCGTCCGTTAATTTCTCTATCATCTCTTTTGTTGTGTAGGTTTTGTCTTTTTCGCAGTCCTCGCCTCCTTCCCAGTGTAATAAAAAGTTCTCCTGTGAAATTTGGTTGTTTTGTGGCTTAACATCTAGGGCATGGAAGTTGAGATGAAGTGTTTCCGAATCCTTGGACATTTTGTTTACTTCAACCTTAGTTTGATTGTAAAATTGGTTGTTATCAAATTTAAAATTTGAACGGGATGCATGGTCCAGCGAATTTTTTGATGTGATCCAGTGACATCTTTTGTGCCCTCCAAGAGCTTGTCCGGAGGAAAACACACGGTAACATATGGAACACTCATGTACTTTTACCTTTTTCTTCACAGAAGATCCGTTGTGATCATATTGAAGTTTGGTATGATACAACTCCTCTTGTGTTATCATACCATGAGTTTGATTTGCTTTATTATCATCGGTATGTTCAAGTTTGGCTGCAAAGCATCCTTTTACCTTTTTATGACTGGCTCGGTGTCCACCAAGTGCTTGATGAGAATTAAATACTTTCTTGCATGCTTTGCACTCGAATAGTCCTTTCGGAATGTCAAATTTTGCCTTTACGTATTGAGTCGGGCTCTTGTAACTCTGGTTATAAGGATTCAAATGGTGTCTTCTCCTTCCTTCTTTGCTCGCGGAGGCACAGGATTCCTCGGTCTCGGCAGAGAAAGGCTCAACTATTCCATTGGATAGCATCATAAGGCAAAGAGCGAGGTCTTCCTCTTCGCTCGAGGGGCAATTAGGGTTGATATTGCTCCCAACTTTGGCCCTATAGTACCGTTTCCTCTTTAACCAATTGTGTTCAGAGCCTCCTCTAGGGAGACCTTCCTCAACGTCTGATCCTGGAAACGATTCTCCTACGTCTGAGTCAGCCTCGCCTAAGGTGCATTTCCCATGTTCAAGGAATGATTTCCATGAAGAAAAGTTTATGCCACAATTCTCGCAAACACGGCAGCTTTTGAGTCTATTGGGATTAGTACGAAGCGCGTACATGCGTTTACTATCGTTAGGAGCCCAATCATAGCTCGTATGATCCTCGTCATCATCATCCATTTTAGAAATCCTGTCGCTAATTCCATGCGCCCTCATGTGATCCCCTAGAGCCCGACCACACCCAAAACCTTTCCTGCAAATCCGGCAATAGTGTTTGTGTTTTGGTTGTTGCTGATCTATAATAAGAGCCATGCAAAAGGATGTACGTAATCCCTGAAGTTTCAAACAAACAAAAAAGTTTCGCAAACTAAATAGTGAAAGATTAAATGAGAAAGCTAATACAAAGCAAAACAATTTTATATGAAATAAGTAAAGCTAGATTGACTTGGGAGTATTAATTTGTGTGTGAAGAAGACAGAGAAAGATAAGGAGAGCTGAACAAACCAACGGATGTCCGGAGGGCGAGTGAGTTAGTCAAATAAATAACTATTATTGTCTTTTGCCATGCAATTTTGCTTGTTTTTCTCCTTCTCTCTCGCTTTCTTTATATGACCATGTTTTTCCTCCTCTTGATTAGTACCGTTATTATTTAGACTTTTCTATAATTTTCCGTACACCTCATTACTAATCATTTTTTTTTTTTAAAGAATTGAACATTACTAATATTTTTTTATATATTTATTGAATGAGATTTAAAATTATTAGATATTCTATAGAGAAATTGATCAAAATAGCACTTTTTGAAAACTTTCTGACCAAACTAGCACCCTAATAAAAAGCCTCATTTTTAGCATTCATCAAAGAGACAGAAGACAACTTTGCCCATAGTATTTGAGGCTCTGGAGGAAACAATCGAACCCTAGGCATCGCTCCGTTGAGACTCCTGCCGACGTCCTGTTGCTAAATCAGAAACGCGATTCGAATTGTCTCCCTGGCGCTCGTGAATTCGCCACGTCGTCGCGCAGTTCGTACAATAAGAAACCGGCGCCGGAGAAGAGGGAGAGGAGAAGAAGCGTAGCGGAAGCCGACGGCGTGGAGGAGGAAGAGAAAGGAGAGAAAGATATGGTTGGGTTTTCGAGGAGCGAAGTGACGATTATTGAGGGACAAGAAAGGTTACTCTATCGATGTATCTTTGTTTTGGGGTTTCTTTTTTCTTTTTGGACCTGATTATTGAGATTGATGCTCTCCAGCTTGTACGTTCTCTCTTTGATGCGATTATTGTTTGCGATTTTAGAGAACGGATTAGAGAAGAAGCTTAGGAGAACATATGGAATTTTGAAATTTGCCATTACGTTTATGAGTATTTCCAATCCATTTGCATCATTTAAACGTTTGATTGTTGTTGAGGTGCTCTTGATTCTCGTGTCTGTGTATTCTCGCTAGTTCTGTAATTACACTACAAGAAAACTGCCATTTTACAACTAATAGAATCGTCGTAAATCGGTCGTAAAACATGGTTTACGACGGATTAGCGACGATTGCCGTTTCGTCGTAATATGATCGTCGTAAATTGGAATTCGNGAGGAAAACATTATTAGTTCTCATTCTATGAATTGGAAAACCTTGTGGAAGAACGAGCCGTAGGCTGTCACATTCATGCTTGTATACTCTCTATGGATTTTTGTATATCAGATGCTTTGTTTCGAGAATTGCCCTTAGGTGATTCCCTACACTGGTTTCTGAACTGTTTCTTGGTTAAACAGAATTTCAATTGGATTTTGGTATGGCGAGCTTATTGGAAACGCAGATCTCGAGGGATAAAGGATGTGATGCTCTTATTTTTTAGTTTGTTGTTTAAAGTTTAAAGTTTAAACAATCATGCATTGGTTCTATTTTGTTTAAAGATTTTTGAGTTTGTGTTTGAACAAAGACACTTGTTTAATTTAATTTTTAGATTCTCTCGACATTGTTGCAGGTTTAATGATTTAAATGTTGCAGGTTTCGTGACATTTTGCAAAGTCTTCAAAATATGATATTTGAACATAACCGAAAATAACTGAAACTATCCGAATTAAACTAAATTTGTCAACAATTTCGGTTATTATTCGGTAGCAAAAAAATTAACCGAATTTCCCCGAACCAAACCGAACCGAAATTTTGTGTAGGCAAATAACAACACATGTTCGGATCCTTAATTTACGCATGAAAATCAACATGTAATATAGTCTTTTATAGTTTGTCTCTGCATGACATAAGTGAAATCATATTTTTCTGTTTTCTTGTCGGTTTAAGAACGCTTTCCTAAATTAGTTATATATGTCCCTAAATGGTTATTAAACACGTTTCATTTCCAAAATGTTCATTTCAACATTTGTATTTTTCTTTTTTTGTGTAGGCAAACAACAACACATGTACGGATACTTCATTTACGCATGAAAATCTAAATGTAATATAGTATTTTATAGTTTCTATATGCATGACTTAAGTAAAATCATACTTTTTCTGTTTCTTGTTGATTTAAGAATGCTTTCCTAAATTAGTTATATATGTTCCTAAATGGTTCCTAAATACGTTTTATTTCAAAGAAAATGATCATTTTTTATTATTTGTATCTTTCTTTATTTGTGTAGGCAAACAACACATGTTCTGATGCTTCATTTACACATGAAAATCAACAGTTAATATAGTCTTTTATAGTTTTTATGTTTCTTGCTCATTTACGAAGGTTTTCCTAAATATGTTATATAAGTTCCTAAATTGTTCTTAAATACGTTTCATTTCAAGGAAAATATCATTTTTCATCATTTGTGTCTTTCTTTCTTTGTGTAGGCAAACAAAAACAATTGTTATGATGCTTCATTTACGCATGATAATCAACTGTTAATATAGTCTTTTAGATTTTTTTTTGTTTCTTGTTCATTTACGAATGCTTTCCTAAATTAGTTATATAAGTTCCTAAATGGTTTCTAAATACGTTTCATTTAAGGAAATGATCATTTTTCATCATTTGTATATTTCTTTCTTTGTGTAGGCAAACAACAACACATGTTTTGATACTTCATTTACGCATAAAAATCAACAGTTAATATAGTCTTTTATAGTTTTTGTTGTTTCTTGTTCATTTACAAAGGCTTTCTTAAATTAGTTATATATGTTCCTAAATGGTTCTTATATACGTTTCATTTCAAGGAAATGATCATTTTTCATCATTTGTATCTTTGTTTCTTTGTGTAGCCAAACAACAACACATGTTCAAATGCTTCATTTACGCATGATAATCAACAATTAATATAGTCTTTTAGAGTTTTTCTTGTTTCTTGTTCATTTATGAAAGCTTTCCTAAATTAGTTATATAAGTTCCTAAATACGTTTCAATCCAACGAAATGATCATTTTTCATCATTTGTATCTTTATCTTTCTTTGTGTAGGCAAACAAAAACACATGTTCTGATGCTTCATTTACGCATGAAAATCAACAGTTAATACAGTCTTTTAGAGTTTTTCCTGTTTCTTGTTCATTTACGAAGGCTTTCCTAAATTAGTTACATATGTTCCGAAATGGTTCCTAAATAAGTTTCATTTCAAGGAAATAATCATTTTCATCATTTGTATCTTTCTTTCTTTGTGTAGCCAAACAACAACACATGTTCTGATGCTTCATTTACACATGAAAATCAACAGTTAATATAGGATGACATGAAGTCACATAACTTTCTTATTAGTGTAAAGTCTATTAATAAGGTTTCTTGAGTCTATGGTTAAGGTTTCTTAACGATTCAGGAAAGCCTTCCTAAAATAGTTGAAATCCTTCCTGAATTTTTTTAAAATCTTCATTAATCGTTAAGAACAAATTTGTATTATGTTAAAAGCATCATTACTTGATTTCAAACAGTACAATTTATAATGACATGGAGCCATATAACTTTCTTATTAGTGTTAAAAATCTTCCTAAATTGTTAAAACCAATTTTGTTTCATGTACCAACTTACAAATAAATCTAAACATTAAATCATAGTTTTATGTTTACTTGAATGTTTAGTAAGTTCAAATAATTCATCATAAAATGTGTAATATGAATTTTTGTGTTCATTCATACAATAACTTAAATTTAGGAAGTCGTCTTACATGTTTAGGAAGAGCTTCCTAAAACGTAGAAACGAGAAATTTTATGTCTATTTATACAACAACTTAAATTTGATCAGATATGTCAACACAATATGAAAACTAAAAATCGTTTTATGTTTACTTGAATGTTTAGTAAGTTTTTTAATATGTTATAATTCATCCTAAAACGTGTAATCAGAACTTATGTGTCTATTTATACAACAACTGAAATTTAGGAAGTCATCATATACATTTAGGAAGGCATTCATAAAACATGTAAATGAGAACTTGTGTGCCTATTTATACAACAACTCAAATTTATGAAGTCCTTCTAAATTTTTAGGAAAACCTTATTAATTTTTTTAGGAAGGATTCTTATAAATTTAGGAAGGTCCTCCTAAATCGTATGCTAATTACTATTTGATGAAATAAAAATTTAGGAAGTCTTTCTAAACTTATAGAAAAACCTTCCTAAATTTTGAGAAAGCGTCTATTTATACAACTCAAATTTAGGAACGCGTCCTACACGTTTAGGAAGACCTTCCTAAAACATATAAATGAGAATTTTTATGTTTAATTTTAATACAACTCAAATTTAAGAAGTCATCTTACACACTTAGGAAAACTTTCCTAAACTATTACGAATCTTTCCTAAAAATTAAGAAGACTTTCCCGAATGGAAAATTCAGGAAGATTTCTTAATGTTTTAGGAAGAACTTCTTGAAATCATCTAAAAAAAGAAGAATCACACTTACTCTCAAGTGAGATACTCAAATCCACTACTAACTCATGGAGAGAACATATGCTCACAATAAATAAGTTAATTCATGTGATCCAAAAACATGAAATAACTAAACATGAGACAGCTAGAAGTATATAGAAAGAGCAATGAAAGTCCTTTCCCTATGCAACGAAAATCAATTATAGGAGTAAACTTTTATTATCAAACTAAACACGAGATCATTACTGGAATTTTGAATGGTGGAGTTTGAATAGTCTTTTATAGTTTGTCTCTACATGACTTAACTGAAATCATATTTTTTTTGTTTCTTGTTGATTTAGGATGGCTTTCCTAAATAAGTTATATATGTTCCTAAATATGTTGCAGTTCCATAAAGGATCATTTCAACATTTGTATCTTTATTTCTTTGTGTAGGCAAACAACAACACATGTTCGGATGCTTCATTTACGCATGAAAAATCTACAAGTAATATAGTCTTTTATAGTTTGTCTCTGCATGATTTATGTGAAATCATACTTTTTCTGTTTCTTGTCGATTTAGGAAAACTTTCCTAAATACGTTATATGTGTTCCTAAATGGTTTCTAAATACGTTAGCATTTCCATAAAGGATCATTTCAACATTTGTATTTTTATTTCTTTGTGTAGGCAAACAACAATACATGCTTCATTTACACATGAAAATCAACAAGTAATATAGTTTTTTTTATGGTTTGTCTATGCATGACTTAAGTGAAATCATAATTTTTCTGTTTCTTGTCGATTTAGGAAAGCTTTCTTAAATATGATGTTCCTAAATGGTTCCTACGTTGCATTTCCAAAAATGATCATTTCAACATTTGTATCTTTCTTTCTTTGTGTAGGCAAACAACAAAGAAAATCAACATGTAATATAGTGTTTCTAAATAAAAATTTAGAAAATCAAGAACACATGTTCGGATGCTTCATTTACACATGAAAATAAACATGTAATATAGTGTTTTATAGTTTGTCTCTGCATGACTTAAGTGAAATCATAATTTTCTGTTTCTTGTTGATTTAGAAATGTTTTTCTAAATATAATATATATGTTTCTAAATACGTTGTATTTCCAGAAATGATCATTTCAACATTTGTATCTTTCTTTCTTTGTGTAGGCAAACAACAACACATGTTCGCATGCTTCATTTATGTATGAAAATCAACATGTAATATAGTCTTTTATAGTTTGTCTCTGCATGAATTAAGTGAAATCATATTTTTTATGTTTCTTGTTGATTTAGGAAGACTTTCCTAAATACATTATATATGTTCCTAAATGGTTCCTAAATATGTTACATTTCCTTAAATGATTCCTATACGTTGCATTTCCAGAAATGATCATTTCAACATTTGTATCTTTCATTCTTTGTGTAGGCAAACAACAACACATGTTCGGATGCTTCATTTAAGCATGAAAATCAATAGGTAATATAGTCTTTTATAGTTTGTCTCTGCATGACTTAAGTGAAATCATACTTTTTATGTGTCTTGTTGATTTAGGAAGACTTTCCTAAATACATTATATATGTTCCTAAATGGTTCCTAAATACGTTGCATTTCCAGAAAGGATCATTTCAACATTTGTATCTTTCTTTCTTTGTGTAGGCAAATAACAACACATGTTCAGATGCTTCATTTACGCATGAAAATCAACAAGTAATATAGTCTTTTATAGTTTGTCTCTGCATGACTTGAGTGAAATCATACTTTTCTGTTTCTTGTTGATTTTGGAAGACTTTCCTAAATACGTTATATATGTTCCTAAATGGTTCCTAAATACATTGCATTTCCAGAAAGGATCATTTCAACATCTGTCTATGTCCATCTGAATATAAAACTATAAAGATTTTTAGGAAGTTGTCCTATATATTCATGAAGCACTTCCTAAATATATAGTTTTAGATTCTCTTGATATCATACCTCTTCATTTTGCTTGTCTATGTCCAACTGAAACATAAAAAGATAAAATGTCAAATCTTCAAATTTTGTCATACCTCTTCGTTTAGCTTGCTAATTGTTTTTGGAAATCTATTAAACAACAAATACATAAATATTTCAAACGTTTGAAATTGTTAAGAAACATTTCAAACGTGATCGGATTCTTAACGATACAAGAAGACCTTCCTAAACTATTACGAATCCTTCCTAAAAATTAGAAAGATCTTTCCGAATTTAAAATTCAGGAAGGTTTCTTATTGTTTTAGGACGGGCTTCCTGATATTTTGTTTTCATTAATACAACTCCTCAAATTTAAGAAGCAGTCCTACACATTTAAGAATGTTTTCCTAAAACGTATAAATGAAACTTTTGTGTCTATTTATATAACAACTCAAATTTGGCAAGATATGTCAACACAATGTGACAACTAATAATCATTGTATGTTTAGTAAGTTTTTAATGGTCAAATAATTCATCCTAAAATGTGTAATATAAACTTTTGTATCCATTTATACAATAACTTAAATTTAGGAAACCGTCCTACACATTTAGGAAGGGTTTCTCAAAATGTATAAATAAAAATTTAGAAAGCCGTCATACACAATTAAAAAGTCATTCCTAAAACGTATAAATTAGAACTTTTGTGCCTATACAACTTAAATTTAGGAAGTCCTAAATCTTTAGGAAAACCTTACTAAAATTTGTATGAATGTTTCCTAAATATCTAGAAATGTTACCTAAATTTTGGAATTTAGAAAACCATCTTGATTATTTAGGAAGGATTCTTACAATTCTAGGAAGGTCTTCCGAAATCGTATGTTAATTTAGATCATATAAAAAATTGGAAGTTTTTCTAAACTTTTAGAAAGACCTTCCTAAATTTTGAAGCTCCTATAATGATTATTATAATACATGCAGGTAGCTCCATCACGAGTGGATAGATAGACTGGATAGGTAGACTAAACATAGCTATTGATGCCGCACTAGGTTCGTTTAGAGAATGAAAATCGCCATTCTCGAATTTCCTTTTTGGTTAACATCCATTTGACCAATTCTTCTATTGTTTAATTGACAAAACTGAATTTCGGAGACTGAATTGGTTGGAGTACTTACATATTGGCTGCAAACCGTTAATAGTTCATAGAGATGTAAAAAGTTCCAACATACTATTGGACGATCAATTCCAAGTCCTCCCTTTGCTGCATTTGTTTTTTTTTTTCTGAGCATGTCAAAAGATTTTCATTTTCTGTATGTAATCGAAAGGAAATGAAAAAGATAAATAAATAGAAGAGCTTCTAACAAATAGAAGAGATGCATCAATAACAAGCAAATATGAGAGCCAACTTATCCTTGTGTTAATGAATCACGTTACAAAGATCAAAATGTTTGTCGTCCCGTAATGAGACATGAACTGTATCGAACTGAACTCTTACATTAACAGAGACAAAACTGTACATCCAGATTCCATATACAGGACACGATATAGTAACTTCATGTCCCGCAAAAGTTTTATCAAGAACACAGACCCAAGACGTGTTATTATTTCTTCAGACATACAGCGGTGAGGCCGATGGACGAAGATAAGCAACAACTGTACTGCCCACTGCGGTCTATCGAGCAAAACCCGCATTGGGGTTTTTGGTGATAATGATGTCACTTCTCCTACACATTCTTCTTTCTGTCCTATCAATATTTCCTCCTCTAGTCAGAGACCTTTGCTTCATAGGAATCAGACAAGAGTATGTTTGAGGACTTAATGTTTCCATGAGAAGTTGTCGAATCACGCGAGTGTAGGTAACTAATCGCTCTTGCAGCTCTTAAGGCTATTCCGGCTCTGGTTTCCCAGTTCAATGAAGTCCTCCCGCTTCCTTTGTTCCCTGCAAATCCGTTATAAAAAGCTCAAAAACAGAGCTCGAAGCTTAATGACTTAACCAATCCCATCAAATATCAAGAACTAGCATCAAGAGATATAAGACCAACTAACTAAGAACCTTATATCGACAGAGCGGTAATCAATTTCGTTGTTAACCAAAAACCAAACTTGTCAAGATCCTGAGAAACCTGAAAAAATCGACAAAATGCACTGATGGTGATTTCGATCTTTACCGTGCAATAGTGCAGATAAGCTTCCTCTAGACATGTACTCAAAGACAAGAAGCTTCTCGTCGCGGCTGAAATAGTAAGCAATAAGTGTCACGAGATTGGCATGACTCATTGATCCATCACTTTTCTTAAGTTCATGGAAGTCGAGAAGCTTAGGAAAGTGATATCTACACAAGAGAAAACCTCATATGACACAATAAGATACAAGAACACTGAACGAAGAAGGCCAATTTAAATTAATATTAACCTGGGTTTTGTTGGTTGTCTCCGACAAAGAATCCAAATCGTTGGAATCGAAGCTCTGATTGTTAGGACATGATTTCGCATTGATACGAACTCGATTCCGGTTTGGTGCAGCTAAACGAAACACAAGTTTCAATATTCCGATAAGCCTTTCGTCATCGACTCTATCAACTTCTCTTCCTCGCTCGCGGATCTGAAATCCTCCCGGAACCTCCGCATCGTGCGCCGCTGGAGGTCACGAGCCTCTATCCCACAGGCCTCCATGGCCTTTTGAGACGCGCTGAAGAGGCAGTTCCCATTGGAGGAGATTAAATCTGCTTGTTTTATTAAAAACCGAGGGTACTTTAGTCAATTTAGGCTATGTTTGTGACTTTTATTTTTGGGTACTAAATTTGTGAACTTTTAGTTTTTTTTTGTGCTATTTTGTAGAATTGCCCTATTCTATATAGATATGTTACTTCTTTTTTGTTTTATAGGGGAAAATTAGTTACGTCTTTAAATCTCCCAAATATCAGAGCATCTGCGGCATAGGGACAGTTTGTGATATTTATACTATTAATTCAGATCATTTAAGTAAATAGTTTTAAGTCCTGTTTTATATTACAGAAAATGAAAATCTAAAACAGGACTGAAAATTATTTACTTAAATAATCTGAATTAATAGTATAAATATCTCATTAGAGGTAATTTAGACTAACGTATATTTAAATGTTCGACTGATTCTCCCCTGGCGAAAATACTCGAAACAAGGTCACAAACTTGTGTGGAAGCTGTAACTGGGTTTTAGCCCAGTTGAAAACCCGTGAGGAGGCTTTGTCAGTTGGGCCAACTCACTCTAGGCAATAGTCGGGAGGCACGAAGTCTTACTGGTTTGGCATGTGGTAGCCAGTCCCCATCTCTCCAGTCGGATGTCGACCAAACAGCCTAGGTCATCAAAAAAAAAAAAATAATGTAAAGGAATGTATTCCAAATGCATCGAACAAAAGGAAATGGTCCCCAAAAGGAAACCAAACAAAAATAAATAAATATGTTGGGGTTCTTCTGAAATGTTCGTGGCTTAAATAAATCTATCAAACATTTCATCAGAAAGAACTGGGTGAATGGTAGGAAGTATTAATTTGTTTGTTTGTTGGAGACAATGGCTAAAGAAGGTAAAGCTCAGCGCACTACTAAAAAAAATTCGTATAGCTACGGAATAGCCACTGACAATTCGTAACTAATCTTAATAAGCTACAAAAATACTACAAAATAGCTATGAATTCAAAAATATGGATTTCGTGGCATTTATGTAACTTTTCTATAGCTAAATTAGCCACGGATTTTCCACAAATTTATCCGTGGCTATATGGAAATATAAACCATAAATTCAAAACCTGAAACACAAACCCTAAACCCTAAACCTATAACCCTTATTCATAAACTCTAAATCTTAAATTGTAAACTAAATCTTACACATAAATATCAAATAATATACCAAAAAATTCAACACATACAATTTTTTTAAATATAATCATTTTATAAATCCTAAATTCTAAACCCCAAACACAAACAATTAAGCCTAAACCCTTAATCATAAACTCTAAATCTTAAATTCTAAACTAGATCTTACACATAAATATCAAATAATATACAAAAAAATCTAACACATACAAATTTTTTAAATATAATCATTTTATAAATCCTAAATTCTAAACCCCAAACACAAACCCTAAACCCTAAACCTCTAACCCTTAATCATAAACTATAAATCTTAAATTCTAAACTAGATCTTAGTATCTTACACATAAGTATCAAATAATATACAAAAAAATTCAACACTTACAAAAATTTTCAACACTTACAAAAATTTTCAACACTTCAATTGTAAACTAGATCTTACATGTTATAATATTACTTATTAACATCAAATGAAAAAAAAAAAAAGACTGGCTTCTCATTGGTTACTCCATAATGACGAGGATCATACTTTATTTCATCATCCACCGTTGATAAGATTAAATCCAAAGGACACAAATCTTCTCTTTTTTTTCATCGTCCTTTTTCTTTCCTTTTTTCTCTCTCTTATTCTGACATAAGTCTTGTCTTCTCCTTCCTCCTCTTATTCTCCCCTTCTTCGTCTCCTTCCTCCTCTTCTCACGCGCTAAGTCTCTTCGGTTTTCTCTCCGGCGGTGCTGAGGCGTGGTGGAATCGCGGCGGCATGATCTTTCGGCGTGACGGTCCTCCGAAGTGCTGGAGGACAGCGGCGAGAGCTAGTAGGAGGTTAGTCGGTGGTCGCGAGTCAGGCTGCATGTTTGACCTAGAGTAGACGAGAAAAACCGTCACAAGATACGAAAGTATACTTGTAGAGGGATTGTGAGCGTTAATGACCTTGCTTGTTCATCATAACTTTTTGCGCGGCCGGAGACGAAAGCTACCGGTCGAGTACTTAAGTTATCAGTGTTTAGGATGTACGAAAGTAGGCTACACACAGTATTCGTGTTCCAAGTTCAAGAACCAATAGACGACAAAAGTCGCTTTAGAAATCCTAGCAAATTCTTTGTGAAAAATTGGCCATGAACCCTAGAGAATTTTCGATTGCCCAGGATTTCGTTTAATAGTTTACAACCTCGTTTCAATTATTCGCTTTGCTTACTTGCTGTTTTATTTCATTGCGTAATTTAGTTTAATTTCCTAGCTACAAATCGTGACAAACAAAACCCATAAAATTGATTAGGGCTATACATAACTTAAAAATCAATAGAAATCGACAACGTTCAATCCTTGTGGATTCAATCCCTAAATACTACTGTGTGTGATGTGCCCTTGCATCCTAGCTAAAAAGGTAAAACTTGTTAAGTACAAACCCGTCACATCAAGTTTTTGGCGCCGTTGCCACTGGGGATTTGATATTGTTTGTTTGATTTCGTATTCTAATTTATGCTCTAAACGACGTTGATTTTCAAGCTTTTTCTGTTGTTCTTCTGACATTCTCTTTTATATTTGTCTTTTGTTCTTAAGTGCATGAACACTAGGAGAACTACTAGAGAAACCGTACCGCAACTTGACGATATCGACAGACACGAGAGAGAACTCCGATTTCTCAAAAGAACGCTAATGATGGCCGAAAACGACCATCATTAAGATCAATTAAACCATGATCACCTTGATCACGAGGATTATTGTGATGCTTCAGATCACGAAGATTACCGAGAGACTGTCGATGGTGCACACGACCATCCACAACTCGATCCCAAAGAAAATGAAAACCGAAATGCTGAAAATCCGAGACGATAACTTCCCGTCGATCGCGATGCACCGAGGAACGATGCTCAAGCCAATGCACCGATTCCTCCTAATGGCAAGAACGCCAAACGTCCTGTCTTACCCACTAATCCTCCGGGGAGACAAGTGCGTAACCGCACCATTGCTGATTTTGATGCACCGTATCAACACTTCCAAAACCGAGCCGCCATACAACTTCCTCTACCTCATAGAAACGATTTTGAGATCAAACCTCAAATCATTTCTTCGATAAAGCAAAACCAATTTCATGGAGTTACTACCGAGCACCCGATGGAGCACATCGAGTTGTTTGAAGAAATTTGCAGCACGACGAGAACAAACCGAGTTCCCGCCGATTATGTGAAATGTAAGCTTATTCATTTTTCTTTAACCGATAAAGCTCACCGTTGGTTGAAATATTTGCCAGCAGGATCTACCACTAATTGAGAAGAGTACAAATCGGCCTTCCTAAGCCATTTCTACACCAAGTCGAGGTCAAACTCGTTGAAAAAAAAAATCCAAAGTTTTCATCAACAAACGGTATAATCTTTCCATGAAGCGTGAGGAACGTTTCAAGGACTACGAGAGAGATTTTCCTCATCACGGTTTTTCCGGTGCGAATTCGCTCAACACTTTCTACCGATGATTATTACCGAAATATCAACTTTCTCTAAACATGGCTAGCAATGGAGACTTTTCGACAAAGACCATAAACCAAGGAAGAGATCTCATCAAAAATCCTGCTATATCTAATGGCAACAATTGTCCCGAATACGATAGATCGACGAATGTATCGGAATCCAAGGAGATAGCTGAGCTAAATAATATGATAAATCAACTTCTCAAGAACCAAAATTGCCAAGTACACGCTTGCGAAGTGATAACACCGTATTTTTACCCATCTTACTATCTATTTTAGAACACTTTAATACGTGTTTCATTCGCTTTTACATGTTTTTATTACAGTTTTCGCATATTTGTAGTTTCTAGACTCTTTTCAGGTTACTTAGGCAAAAGCATTGCAAATTAGTGAAAACCAGATTTTAGGCTTAAAGTCAAACCGTCAGAAGTTCAACTGCCAAAGAGGTTCTTTTGACCGTCTGATCCAGCCCAATTTTGGAAATATACAAGAAGGACCAGCTACCTTTACATTCCAAGTGATTTGAGGACGATCCAACGATTCAATCAAAAGATACATCAAGATCAAGAAGCCCTGGACCTGATGCCAAGAGGCAGTTTGTCGCGGCCATGAAACTTCGACCTGCGGCCATGGCATGTTTCGCCTCGGCCAGAGACCATGAGGTGGAAGTAATTTTGTCCCGTAAGCCCAATTTCAAGGTCCGTTCAATTCCCGTCAACTTAGAACCCTGAAGATCGACGAAAGCAGAGCTCAAGACCTATAAATATGTGTTTTAGAGACCAAATTTCATGTGCTTGCTTTTACACCATTTTTAGTTTAGTTTTGTTCTTTCTTTTTGCTCTTAAACTCTTGTTCTTTACTTTTCTAGATTGGTGAAAAGGTTTTCTCCGGACATCGTTCTTAAAATCGAGAACCCTCTTTCACCAATCTCCTGCACTTATTTAATTATGTCTTTTAATTCTAGTATGTGCGAGTAGTTTAATCGTCAGGTTTAAAGAGATTATCGAAGATAATTCTATGTTCGATAAGGATTTCACAAGGTAAAACCCTAGCCGAATTCTAGAGCTATTTCTTATAGATCGTTGTTAATGCATGAATCATCATGAATTAGAGGCTGATTCATAGGTGTTAAAGAACCACCACAAGTGTTGAATCTAAATGCCCGGATCGTTCATCTATAAGAGTGTGTCGCGTCGTAAGATACAGAAGTATACTTACGGAGTGCCGTGAACTAAGAAGAACCTAAAGTACTACATCGCACGTCTGTGCACTTGTAGAGCATTTAGGTTTGCAAATTTAAAAACCTGAAGTTTTGAAAACAATCCGACCGCATCAAGTATTTGGCGACGTTGCCGGGGAGGCAATTTCTATTCGTTCTTCCACACCTTAGATGTAAGTAAATCGACTCTAGAACAAACTTTTCCTTTTTGTTTTTCTTCGTTTCATGCTTTGAAACATGAACTCGCCTCTGGAGCGAGATTGCTACTACGAGCAGGGTTGCTACGACCATTCTTGTGCTCACTACTCTCACGATTCACACAACAATTGTGATTCGTTCTACATGGATCGGAAGCCGGCACCGACCACCTACTCTCAAGGACACTATGAGCAACCTTATTCTGAATACGAGCCTTTTGCGTATTCGTTCGTCAACACTCAACAAAACCATCACCATCAGCCCCGTAAATTCTTGGACCAGAACATCTTCAACTCAAAGATTAGCATGCATTTAGAGCGACTCAACGTGATGCTAAATGAATATCTCGACTGTCAAGTCGTGACCAAAGCGGCCATGAACAAGAAGATGGACACGATCTATGCCGAGTTCAACGAGAAGTTTGATGATCTTTATGCCCACATCACGATCCTCGAGGAACAAACTCTAAAGGAAGCTTCTACTATCAAAGAAATGGTGAAAATCATGGAAGACTAGCAAACCAAGCAAAAATACGACATCATTCAAATTTCGATTGAGATTCGCGAGTCAAAGCAAGAGATCAAGCAGACAAGTGAATTTGCCTCTTGGTACTGATATTCTCATATTTTACACATTTTAGCATGCATTTATCTTAGTATTTTGAGTCCCATGCATGTGTTTTCCTAGCTTTTCTTAGTGTTTTGGTCTCAACTAGAATTTAGCTAGTGTGTATTAGGTCCTAGTGAGTCTTGAATCTTTTGGAGTGTGTTTAGCTTGGAGACATTTTGGGCATGATTGGAGTGAATGAGCAAAAGAAAGTGCTAAGGTCACCCGAGATGTCTGAAAGATCTGGCCTTACGAAGGGTTTGCAATCAGAATCAGCTCCGGAAATATTCATTAAAAGGATGTAAAAATGAGTTACCCGTCGTCTTCAAGTGGTTTCAGGCAATTCGGATATGTGGTTCGTGAGATATGGCCGATTTACTGAGGGTATGTCTGTCTGGCCGCCGAACGTTCAACCAACACCGGCCCACTTCCAACCGGTGTCGTTGCCCGGTGTAATCAATACCAACCAGCCACGGTCCTGCATCACCGTCCGGTGCTGAACCTCAGTATGGACAGGGGAAATACCGGCCCACAGCACCGGCCAATATCCACCCGGTGTCACAAGTCCAAATCCGTCCTCATCGAAGCCAGCCGAAGGGACTGAAAGATCAAGCCAAACGAAAAACTTACACTCAGATTTATCTTGCAAAGTCTTCATAGACGTTTTTGATAATTGAGTTAACTGTCTTCTGGAGGTGGTTACAAATCATTCTGAGCATTGGTTCGAAAGATACATCAGATTTAGCAGGGGCATATCTATCTGGTGCCCAAACGGGTTATGCACAAGAACATATCACTCAGACCCATCCGGTATGGATCCAGAACAGACCACTTAGAGCCAGTTTTAACCGGGTCAAGACCATGTTTGTCTCGGATTGACCCGGTTCGCTCCATTTTGCTTTAAATACTCTTGAAACCTTTTTTTAGGCTAAGTCTTCTTCTCCCAAGGGTTGGGCATGACCCAAGCTCTCTTTTGGAGTGATTTTGATTGCTCTTCATAGCAAATGCCACTCTAGAGAATATTTCTTCAACTCTATCTTTTATTTATGCAATTTCCTTATTTTTATGTCTTTTTCTCTTTTGTTCTTCATGTTCTTTAGATTTTAGACTTTTTGTTGGATCATGGTTTGCTTGATTTGGATGGTTTGATGATTGATTTGTGTTGCTTATGTTCTTAATCCTTGCTTTTCTTCCTTATTTAGTGTCATTAATGCTAGATTTAGCTTGAGAAACTTAAATCTAGATCAAAGGGAAAATCATGCACACCAAGTGTTTGATGAAATTCACAAAGAACAAAATAAGGGATTTGCATATCTTAGCTCATGAGAATGAATGTCTAAGGTGTATTTTGGTTAATAGAACTTGTAATTAATGTTTGTTAATCATCAAATCACAAATGAGAATTTAATTCTTGATTAAGTGATTAACAAAGGGATTAAGACCATGAGAGTGGATTAGTCTTGTTTAAGTGTTCTAGGCCTAAGGAATGGTATAGATTGTGTGCATATCATCATTAGTCAATTGTCTTGATAGTTAGATGATGATGATTTAGGTTGATCCTTGTTTGATCCTTCACATAGGTTAACTCTTAATGTTAGATCAACATTGAGAAATCGTAATCTAGAACTAAGGCATTTCACGCCTGAGAGGTGTTCGATGAAATGCTTGAACCAACCTTTTGTGAGCTTTTCACATCCTTGCCAATGAGAGTTGATGTCTAGGGTGATTAGTGAACTAATTAGAATTATTTATTAATGCTCATTGATTATCTAAATTACAAACGAGAGTTTATGTCAATTAGGTGATTAGTGCCATGAGAATGGATTAGTCATATTTGTGAATTCCATGTTCTATGATAGTGTTTAATGCTTCCAAATGAATAATTGTTTGATTGTTAATCATTTCTTTGATAGTATAATCCATGATCCAACACTTCTATCTTTTGTTTTCTTTCTTAATTTAAAACAAAAACATAAAAACCCAAAACAATTGCTCTAGCTTAAGAAGTTTTATGCATTCTTAGTGCATTAATCTTAACCCCTATGGATTCACACCTTGTATGCTACAATGACAAGCATAGAGGAATTGATATGAACTTAAAAAAAAATCTTTATCAGGTACAGAGAAAGAATCGATGATGAACTCCAAGAAATTGAATCTCACCTCAGCATAGTCGAGTACAAGGCTAGAGAAACCGATGCTACGGTTAGTCACCTATCTGACACTCGAAAGATAACCAAAACTTGTTTGGAGAAACTTTCTAAAAATAATGAGGAGCATGCCACAACACTTGATGTTCCTGCCCATGACCTAGAAGAGAATCCCAATGACTCCCTAAAGCCAGAAAACACCGAAGGAGACGAAAAAAACGACGAATCGAACAAGTCCCCATGGACTTCCCTCACTGCGGTCGCAGCCCCTCCAGCCGCGGCCAAACCTCCATACGCCGCGGGTGTGTCCTCCCGACCTGTGGCCGACCTGCCTTTCACCGCGGGTGTGTTCCCTTGACACACCGAGAACTAACCCCGGCGTGGGGTTTTACCCTTTATATCTAAGCCGCAAGTTCACATCACACGAAGTAGTATTTAGGGATCGAATCCACATGGATAGACGTTGTACAATTTCTAACGAGTTCTAACTTATGTCTAGACGTAAAATATATTTTGGGTTTTGTTACGGTCGTATCTATGGAATCTAAACTAAACTAAGAAGGGCAGTAGCTAACTAATTATTTTATCAAGGTTGTGAATCAATTAAATGAAGCGTTGGGCAATCGAGAATTTTCTAGGGTTTATGGCCGATTTTTACAAGGAAATTTCTAGGATTTCTAAAGCGACTTTTGTCGACTTTGGATTCTTGAACTTGGAACACGTACGCTGCGTGCAGTCTACTCCCGTAATCCTACACACCTACTCACTTCAGTACTCGTACGGTAGCTTTCGTCTCCGCCCGCGCAAGAAGTGAATCATATTCTCAAAGGTCGTTTACGACCACAATTCCCTAGTAAGTATACTTTCAAAATCTTACGACGGATTTGCTCGTCTACCCTAGGTCAAGCGATTAGATACAGCACTCTCGTGGCTCTAAAATGCCTAATATCAGTTGCTAAGATGGTTAGTCAAGCAACGCATTAACAACAAGGATATAACGAAGAACCCTAATCGGTATCCTAGACTAAAAACCTAATAAGAATCGAACCATAAATTCCCCTTCAAACCCCTTTCACCCAACAAGAGAATTACTCAGCCATAGCTGAGGTAAACATATTCAATAAATTCAAAAGAAAATAGTGCATAAAAAGGGATGGAGAAAGCTTCTCTATCGAAGAACACCGATAAAGAATCCTTCTTCCAATCCTTGAAAAACCAAGAACACAAGTTGCTAGGGGTTTGCCTCTGCCAAAAAGTGTAAAAATAATCTAACTGGTTTGTTTAAAAGGCATAAAATAAGTATTGATAGATGTATTCTACGTTTAGGATGTGATGAGAAATGACGGTTTTGGCCTCGGTGAAGAAACGAGTCGAATTGGTCGCGACATGCCCTGGCCGCTGGTGCGGGCTCTCCAGGAGTGGCGAAACCATGTTTGGTCGCGGGTGGAGACTCTCCAGGAGTGGCGGAATGGCAGTTGGCCGCGGCTCCAGCTCCTGCAGGCGCGGTGGGCTTCTCTTCGGGGCAGCTTCATCTGCCTTTAATTCTTTGGGTATATTTAAGGATCCAACCATTGGATTTCATACAATCCAATTTCATTTGAAAGATGGTTGTCTCTACTTTGTTGTGTCCAAATTTGGGGATGATCAGACGGTGAAAAGGTATCCATTAGCTGCAAGACTTCTTGACGGTCCAAGTTTATCCAAAAATGTACTTTTGCTCTTTTATTCCGAGTTACCTGAAACGTCTTTCAAATATTTAAAATATGAAAATCACCTGAAAACCTTTGAAAACGGAGTTAAAACACCTGCAAATAATATGAAAGTGATCCATAAAAATAGTCAAAAACCGGTGTTATCAACTCTCTCGAACTTAGATATTTGTTTGTCCTCAAACAAAACATATATCTAAACTCGGAAAGAGGTTTTCAAAAATATAGAAACTAACATAATTCTCAGTGACCGTCCTTCTAAACCATAACCAACGTAATGCATCAATCAGACTTAGTCTAGAGAATTCTCATTAAAGTACTACAACGCTAGTCCACGGTATCCGTCATTGATAGCCTTGTATTTTACCCCTTTTATGCATTCATTTAATCTAAGTTTCATCTCATTTGCATATAGTTACTTAGCATTTCTTTGTTGCTTTATCTCATTTAGAGTTTTACGGTTCTCATACTAGGTCATAGAGTGTCTTGCATGTTTTGGAGCCCTTTTTAGGTACTTTGGAGGCATTTGACGGAGTTTGACTTAATGAAGAGTTGAAGAATTGCAGAATTGGTCCAGAAGACTTTGATATTTACAAGAAGGCCCAAAACGTGTTTTAGGTTATAAATAGGATTTTACAGTCATCTGTTTAGGCTATGCTTTATTTTACTTTGGTTTTGAGACAAGTCTGAATCTCCCTTCGTCCGAGATCAAATCTCTAAACCCTGTTGATTATTTATTTGATGATCTATTCAGTTATGTCTATTGATTCAATTGCCATGTCTGAGTAGATCCACTTTAGGTTTAGGGTATTCTCATAAAGGATTTCTTTGAATGCTAGGTTATTTATCTGTTTAGGATTCACCATCTGAATTAGTTCTTCGCCTTAGGTTGTGTTCAAAGCTAATTCTAGGTTGACGAATCTGGAACTTAGATCTTAGGATAATTGATTAGGCACGAGAGTGCGATTAATTACCTGATAGAACCTAGGTGAGCAAATTGATTATTCGCAAAGAGATTTGGTTTAATTGATTTGTGAACATATCAAACCTG
>PKML01002823.1:95879-136519 GCA_002933935.1 Eutrema yunnanense
GATCTGAGGAATAAAATCTCCCAATTTTCTCAAGGACCTACTGAGGCGTTCAAGGCTGCTTGGACGAGATTCAGATCGTATCAGAGAGATTGTCCACATCACGGATACTCTGATATGCAGCTGCTGGGTATCTTCTTTAAAGGGGTAGATTGGAGGTATCAGATGGCTCTGGACGCTTCAAGCAATGGTAATTTCAACACCAGGTACCCTGAGGATGCTTATGTGTTGATTGAGAACTTTGCATCTAGCAGTAGCACCAAGAGCGCAGACTTCAAGCGCAAGAAACTGGCTGGTAACATGGATGGGTCGCAGATCGCTGAAGTTAAAGCTCAGCTGGATTCTATGCACAGTCTTCTGCTGGGAAAGACAACAAAGGCCGTCCACTTTGCTTCTGAGAATGAAGTGGAAGATGTTAACTACATTGGTGGTTCTGGTTTTCAGGGTCAGTGATTTGGATACAACGTCAATCGAAACTTCACCAACTATGCTCAGCAAGGAGGGTACCAATCCCCACCACCCAAAGCTCCTGACAGTAAGATTGAGGCTATGCTTGAACAGCTGGTTCAAGGGCAGGAGAAGATGACAGTAACCTTCAATGGGAAATTGGATGCTGTGTACACCGATTTGAGTGGAAGGATCGAGGCTCTCGATACCAGTCACAGGATGCTGGAAACGCAAGTAGCTCAGACTGCAGCAAATGCCAATGGAAAGACGGTTCATTCACACAATGCTCACGTCAATGCAATCACTTCAACTACAGAAAATTTCGATGAGGATCCTGAAATCACCAGAGTATCGATCGATACATCCTTGTATCGATCGATACCAGCCCAGACACTTGCTCGAATGGATCCAAAAACCTGTGTATCGATCGATACCCCATCGGTATCGGTCGATACTGAGGCGATTTCTGAGGAAACACATGAGATTTCACCAGTGGTGCCTAAAGTACTTGCAGAGAGAGCCTATATACCGAGGATACCTTATCCCAGAGCTGCTGCAAAGGCTAAGAAGGAAGTAGAAAACGAGCCACAACTTGTGGAAACACGTGAGTTGATCGAAGAAAAGCCGATACATAAATTCAATATCACCCAATTTTGGGAAGACCAGGAAACCGAGTATCAGGCAGAGAGAGCTAAGGAACGAACTGAGAAACGTGCGCATAAGATTAAGGAGTCAAATCCTACTCCTAAACATCTCAGAGATCCCATCTTTCCAAAGCAGCTGCGTGGCTTTGAGAAGATGGTAAGAAGGATTTCCCCTGAATCGTCCTTTGAAGAAGCTCTAGCGTACCGTCCTCTACTAAGTCACTTCAAAGATTGCAGAGAAACTGAGGAAGAGATTAAGGCACTCTTCATTAAGGCTAGAGGTACACCTCCACTAAGACAGTTGACCCAAAGAGAAGATCCAGGGAAATTCGCGGTTCCATGCTCTATCTCTGGAGTTGATTTCAAAGAGTCTCTAGTTGACTCGGGAGCTAGTGTCAATGTCATCTCAAGGGCAATTGCAAAGCGGTTGGGGGCTGATATTCGATCACCAAAGGTATCTATCACACTCGCGAACGACTCCACCTCACTTCCATACGGTACAATCTCTGCTCTACTGGTCAAAGTAGGAGATTGTCTGGTGCCGACTGATTTTCAGGTTGTGGAGATGAGTGCGATATCTCGTATGCATATACTCCTGGGACGACCATTTATGGCTACTGCTGGAGCAATCATAGACACGCCTAATAAGAGAATCTCTTTCTCTTACATTGACGGAGGGGTTTATTATGATGTCATTCCCCCTAGGAGTGTTCCCACACGTGTCTCTAGCATCAAGGTTGTCACAGGAGAGTCTCTAGCAGTTGATCTTTTGGAAGAGCCTCCAGATGAGCCTACTGTCGCAGACTTCTCAGCTGAACCACCCTGCATTCCCAAGGAAGTTGTCAAGAAGGCTAAGGCAACAAAGAAGAAGAAGGCCAAAAGCAAAAAGGTCGAGAATCCCCATATCACATTGATTCCTCAGAAGTGTGATGGAGATTCGATTGAGTATAAGGTCAAGTGCAAAGGAGCTTCGAAGCCATTCTCTAAGGCTAGAATTCTTCTTACTTCGGAGCTGAAAGAGAAGGGAAACAAGTTCGTGGAAGGCACGTTGAGCAGAACTCTGAAGCTAGCAATGTCAAGTTGTGAAGCATGTTTTGGTGCAAGCTCTCACTCCTATCCAGCCTGAAGGGCGTTACAGTCAAGCTATTGACGTTAAACGAGCGCTTGGTGGGAGGAAACCCACTGGTGAGTCTGTTTTTGAGTCGTTTTTCTTTTTATTTTCGTTCGTTTTGTGTTTGTGTCAGGATAAACAAGGAGCAAACTCAAAATCGCCTGAGTGTCGATCGATACCCTTCAGTATCGATCGATACCCTACGCGATTGAGAAAGGTTCATGTCGATTTAAGCCTGGTATCGATCGATACCAGGCTGTGTGTCGATCAATACTCAATATTCCAGTAAGGTAACTTCTTGTTTTTCCCAATTTTATTCTGTTCTTTTGTTTTATTTCACTGACTCTAGGCTAGATAACACTGGGGACAGTGTTGTTCAAGTCTGGGGGAGGTGTCTGCTGACATTGTGTTTGTTTTTCTTAGAGTCATAAAATAAAAAAAATTTGTCGTTTTATTGAGTCAAAACTTGTTGGAGATAATGATCATGTGCTTGAATTGTTGCTTTGATTTGGTTTTTGAGTGCACAGTGTTACATGATCAGTTCTAGATCGACTAATGAAAAATCCAAGGACTGACCAGTTGACTAGAAAACATCCATGTCTCCATCAGAGTTCTTCTGAAGCCTGAGCCAAACTTTTGCACTTCATCGATATGGTTAGTGTTTTTAGAGCTTGATTCATCATTCATATCTGATAAAGGAACCCATGTGTTTAGAGTTATGGTATCTCTCTCCCCTGTTATAAGTTGATAAATAAGAGCATAAAAGATTGAAATGATTTTCTTCTGAGTAGAGGGTTAGGAAAATTTCCAGCGATCCCATTATTCTACTTAAGAGGGAATGATCACACAAAGGATTGGAAGCGAGGCTATGATTTTCCTATGATGCCATTATTCGCCTACATCCTTTGATACATTGAGAGGGAATAACCGGGGATTTGGTGGCAAACACCATCAATACTCGCGTTTCGGACCTTGATGTGTATATGCAAAGCTGAAAATATAAAAAAAAGAACATAATAAGAAATAAGTCTGGGGGAGAGAAATTGATACATAATAAGGGTGGTTCCTTGTCATGATATTGTCTGGTAAAGAATCTAGAAGGTTCTTGAACATTGGCTGCAGCGATGAAACTGGCGAGGATGGCTTTATTTGAACAATGCTGTGGGATAATGTGTGGAGTCTGGAAAAGCTGCGAATGTCTACGGAGAAGTACATGGTGGTTAGATCAAAAGCTGATTTGGTGACATTTGGGTGCTTGGGAAAAGGATCTCTGCGATGGTTCATGAACAGGTGAGTCTCCGCGTTTTCAAACCTCTTTCTCTGGTTTAATCTTATATTTGCTTGAGGGCAAGCAAAGGCTAAGTCTGGGGGAGTTGATATATCATGGTTTTTACCCCGTTTAAGCCATGATATAAGTCTATTTTATCGAGTCTTTATTGTTTTTTAGAGTCTTTTACAGGTTATAGCACGTTTGGAGCATAATTGGAGAAAAGGAGCAGAGTCATGCACAGATGTCAGAAGTTTGGCATTCGTTGAAGAACTTCCCACCGATGGATTGATCTCAAAGTTGGGCACAAGACAGATAAACGGATTAGCTTTCATTTGGAAGTGGTTTGAGGCCATTCCAACGGTGCGATCGAAAGTTATGCCAGTTTTTGTGAAGACAGTCCAGTCTGTCGATCGACACTGTACAGTATCGATCGACACTGTACAGTATCGATCGACACTGTACAGTATCGACCGACACCAATTGCAGACGGGGAAAAACGTGATTTTACAAGTTTAAAGACCCTGCAACTTGGTCCAGAAGACTTTATTGATGACAGAAAAGGCCCAGAACGTGTTTTAGCTTATAAATTAGGTTTTCAGCCACCTGTTTAGGCGAAACTTTATTTTCTATACTCTGATTTTACTTTGGTTTTAGAGAGACAAGTCTGGATCTCCCTTCGTCCGAGATCAGATCTCAAAACCTTTCTGATTATTTTATTGATGATTTATTCAAACATGTTGATTGTTTCATTCTCCATGTCTGAGTAGATCCACTTTAGGTTTAGGGTTTTCTCATAAAGGATTTCTTTGAATGCTAGGTTAATTATCTGTTTAGGATTCACCATCTGAATTATAGTTCTTCACCTTAGGTTGTGTTCATAGCTAATTCTAGGTTGACAAATCTGGAACTTAGATCTTAGGATAATTGATTAGGCACGAGAGTGCGATTAATTACCTGATAGAACCTAGGTGAGCAAATTGATTATTCGCAAAGAGATTTGGTTTAATTGATTTGTGAACATATCAAACCTGATTTTAAAGCTGATTTAGACTTTAGGATTCGCAAAGAGATTTGGAATTCCTAGGATTTAGATTTAGATAGTTTTCGCAACGAGAGTTGGTTAGCTATATTTCAGTGATTTGAGTTCAAGAACCGTGCGTAATCTGAATCATGTTAGTTAATTTAGCTGCATTCATTGATTTCCTGAGATAAACCCTGAGCCTATATTTCCCTCCATTGATTTACAACACTTTTACTTGCATACCTGTTTTCGTTTACATCCTTTGATTTAGCGTATTTTGGATCTATATAATCTATTGTGTGTCTCTTTGAGTCTTTGTGGTTCGACCCCTAGCTATACTACGATTACTGCTTTAGTATCTGTTAAGGTATTAATTTGAGCGTATCAGCAGACTTGAAATCGCCTTAGTATCGATCGATACCCCATTGGTATCGATCGACACCAATCGCAAATGTACGGTTCATCAAGTCGATTTAAGCCTGGTATCGATCGATACCAGGCTGTGTGTCGATCGACACTCGATGTTCCAGCAAGGTAACCTCTTGTTTCTCTTCGTTTCTTCTATTCTTTTGTCTTCTTTTACCTACTCTGGGTTAGATAACACTGGGGACAGTGTTGTTCAAGTCTGGGGGAGGTGTCTGCTGACATTGTTTTTGTTTTTCTTAGAGTCAGTTGTTTTATCTATTCAAAAACGTTTTATTGAGTCAAAACTTGTTGGAGATAATGATCATGTGCTTGAACCTATTGATTTGATTTTGTTTTTGAGTGCACAGTGTTGCAGGATCAGCTCTAGATTGACTAATGAAAAATCCAAGGACTGACCAGTTGACTAGAAAACATTCATGTCTTCAGCAGAGTTCTTCTGAAACCTGAGCCAACTTTTGCACTTCATCGATATGGTTAGTATTCATAGAGCTTGATTCATCATTCATATCTAATAAAGGAACCCATGTGTTTAGAGTTATGGTATCTCTCTCCCCTGTTATAAGTTGATAGATAAGAGCATAAAAGATGAAATGATTTTCTTCTGAGTAGAAGGCTAGGAAAATTTCCAGCGATCCCATTATTCTACTTAAGAGGGAATGATCACACAAAGGATTGGAAGCGAGGCTAGGATTTTCCTATGATGCCATTATTCGCCTACATCCTTTGATACATTGAGAGGGAAGAACCGGGGATTTGGTGGCAAACACCATAAATACTCGCGTCTCGTACCTTGATGTGTATATGCAAAGCTGATAAGAAAAGAAAGAACATAATAAGAAATAAGTCTGGGGAGAGAAACCAATACCAAAAAGTATGAAAAAGGGTGGTTCCTTGTTATGATATCGTATGGTAAAGAATATAGAAGGTTCTTGAACATTGGCTACAACGATGAAACTGGTGATGAGGGTTTTATTTGAACAATGCTGTGGGATAATGTGTGGAGTCTGGGAAAGCTGCGAATGTCTACGGAGAAGTACATGGTGGTTAGATCAAAAGCTGATTTGGTGACATTTGGGTGCTTGGGAAATGGGTCATTGCAATGTTTCATGAACAGGTGAGTCTCCGTGTTTACAAACATCTTTCTCTGGTTTAGTCTTCTATTTGCTTGAGGGCAAGCAAAGGCTAAGTCTAGGGGAATTGATATATCATGGTTTTTACCCTGTTTAGACCATGATATAAGTCCGTTTTATCGAGTCTTTATCCTATTATAGAGTCTTTTAGAGTCTTTTACAGGTCTTAGCACGTTTGGAGCATAATTGGAGTTATTGGAACTTTCTGGAGCATTTTGGAGCAAAGCTGAAGTTCGTGTCGCTGAGTATCTGATTTAACGTCAAGCATCGATCGATATCCCCTGGTATCGATCGATACCCATCGCAGCATGACAAGACACGCGACTTAATGAAGAGTTGAAGAACTGCAGATTTTTTCCATAAGTCTTTAATAATTACAAGAAGCCCCAATTCGTGTGTTAGCTTATAAATAGGGATTTTTACAGGCACTTTTAGGCTATGCTTTATTTTGCTTTGGTTTAAGAGAGAATTTGGTGAGAGAGACAAGTCTGAATCTCCCTTCGTCCGAGATAAGATCTCAAAGCCTTTTGTCACTCTTTCTTATTTTCTATTGAGTATTTATTCAAACATGTCTATTGATTCAATTTCCATGTCTGAGTAGATCTCTTGTTAGGTTTGGGGATTCTCATAAGGGATTTCTTTGAATGCTAGGTTGATTAGTTATTTAGGGTTCATAATCTGAATTAGTTCTTCACCTTAGGTTGTTCTCAAAGCTAATTCTAGATTGATCACCTGAAACTTAGATCTTAGGATAATTGATTAGGCACGACAGTGCGATTAATTACCTGATAGAACCTTAGGTGAGCAAATTGATTATTCGCAAAGAGATTTGGTTTAATTGATTTGTGAACATATTAAACTTGAAATTAAGGCTGATTTATTCTTAGGGATTTGCAAAGAAATTTGGGATTCTGAAGTTTAGATTTTGATAGTTTTCGCAACGACAATTGGTTGATTATACTTTAGTGATTTGAGTTCGAGAACCGTGCGTAACCTGAACCCTGATTAGTTAGTTTATTTTGCATTCATTGATTTCCTGAGAAATATCCCTGAACCTATCTCTTTTCCATCGAATTACAACTCGTTTACTACTTCATGCTTTCTATTAAACCTGAATTGCTTAGCTTAGCTTGATACTATACAATTTATTGTGTGATTTCTGTGAGTCCTTGTGTTCGACCCCTAACTATATTACAAATACTGCTTTAGTACTGTTAGGGTATTAATTTGAGCATATCAGGTTGTTAATTACAAAGACGTTCTTGAAGATCTACAACCTCAAGAGGTGGACGACCAAAGAAGCATTTCTCAAGCTCCAAAACCTCAAGAAATGCCACAACTTCAAGACATAACACATCCTCAAGAGTTGGCTTCAAATCCGAGCAAAGCTCCAAAGGACAAGCCAACGTTTGGAAGCTTTGACACAATTTGTTGTCGTGGATCGAGATATGGGATCCACCCTTCTCCAATTGAAACCGAGGCCTACGAGATCAGAGCAAGCTTGGTTAGGTTGAATCAAAAGTCAAAGTTCTTTGGGACGAAAGTGGAGAACCTTTATGATAACTTGGATTCCTTTGAGAGGTTGTGTGACACGTTTAGAACCGGAGGAGTGCCCCATGATAGCATCAAGCTCATCTTGTTTCCGTTTACTCTTGGAGGAAAAGCAAGCCAATGGGAGAGAACGTTGCCATCTCACTTGGTAAATTCTTGGGATGATTGCAAGGAGATTTTTCTCAACAAGTTCTACTCCACATAAAGAACGGTCCAAACTAGAAGAGACATCTCGAATTTCAAGCAAAGCATGCATGAAAGCGTCCATAAGGCATGGGAAAGACTTAAGGGATATACTCGAGATTGTCCCCATCACGGGTTCAAGAAGGAAGCCATCCTTAGTATCTTATATTTGGGAATTGATCAAGAGCACAAATGGAGCTTGGATGAGGCTAGCAATGGGCGTTTTACAAACCTCACCATGGAACAAGGAGATCTACTACTGGAGAACTTTGCCCAAAGCGAAGAGAACTATGGTGATGAGTATGCTCGGGCTACAAGGACCACGAGTGATAATGAGGAGCAAAGGAGAACTAAGGAAATGAAGGCTCTAAATGAAAGAGTGGAAAACCAATCCACATTGATAGACAAGCTCATCAATGCCTCTCTAAAATACGCTCACTTTGATGGAGATTTTGATGCCAGTACACGGTTTGAGGAGGATAATGTGGATTTGGGTACACAACAAGACCTTGAAATGAAAGGCATGCTTCAACAACTCCTAACCGGGCAAGCTTATAGAGAAAATGAGTTGAATAAGATGGTGGCCGAGATTCATGAAAAGGTTGATTGCTCTTATTATGATCTACACCAAAAGGTTGGAGCCCTATCTTCTAGGATCATGCATCTAGATCATCAAAATGCTCAAGGACGTTCCCTTTCTAGTAAACACATGGAGAATCTTGAAGCAATACGTAATGGGAGTCAAGTGGAGGAGCATTTGATTGATGAGAATGAAGAGTCTCTAATAAAGAAAGAGGAAGTCCTCCACGGCTCTAAATATAAAGAATCGATGGTTGCTAGCAAGGAGAAGGTTGAGGAACAAGCCGTGGTATTGATGACAATTGATGAGCATGAAAATGCAATTGATGAAATCTCCAACCTTCTCTATGGTTCTAAGGTCGATGCTAAAGAGGTGATGGTTCGCAAGGATGATGAGGTTGAAGCTCTAAGAGTTGAGCGTGTGGGTAGTTGTGCAACAATGGATGTGGTTTCACCCCCAAATGCTAGTTTTGAGAGGAAAGGATCTTATGGAGAAAGAGTTTTTGGTTATGGTAATGGCGAAGAAGCCCATGCATTGGATGGAGATTGTTTAGCGTCCCTCTTCCACCCAAAGATGGAATTTGAGGTTGAAAGTTGCGAGGTTGAAAAGAAGAGAACAAGGACTAAGGCTAAGATGAAAAACGAACCAAGCAAGCTTGATGGGTCAAAGTCCGTGCTAGACAAGCCCTCCATCATGACTCTCTCTCCTTGGAAGTACAAGGATGGAGTGATTGAGTACAGGATCAATTGCAAGGGACGGCCCAAACCTTTTGCCTCGGTCAAGGCGATCCTCACACCCGAGCTCAAAGAGAAAGGGGAAGCCGGTCTTGAAGAGGTCATGAGCAAGGTCCGCAAGCTCGAGCTCAAGGATCCACCATGGAGTGCCCACACTCCTCTCTCACCCGCCTAAAAGGGTAACCAAAGTCAAACATAGTGACTTTAAACAAAGTGCTCTTGGAAGACACCCCAAGCTTATCATTGTACATACTTTCTTTTCATGTCTTTCTATGTTTTCTTGTTCTTTTGGATCTTTTGTTGAGTGGTTGCAAGGTTCTTGATGGTCTAATGGTCATGGACTTAAGGACAAAGGTGTAAGATTGAGGTGATCACTCTCGTTCCCTCCATTCACTTCCAAGGTAGTACTCCAAACTTTGTACATAGCATTTAGAATCATATCTTCTTCTTTCTTTCATGCATTGATTAGCTCTCTCTTAAGCTTCTCTTACACAAGAGACTGTGTAATTTAAGTTTGGGGGAGGGTTTGTGTGTTATCTAACTTTGTTTTTGGTGATCTTATTTTGCATTTTGCATCTTGAGACTCATGCATATCATGCATTTTCAATAATTTTGATTTTTTTTGAAATTGTTTGCATTTCACACTACAAGAAAACTGCCTTATTCCAACGAAATTTTACTTCAGAAATAATTTGATGTAAAGTACCAACGAATTTGCATCGATTTTACAACGAAATATATTTTCGATGTAAAGTCGTCGTAAATATTTGTCGTCGTAATATAATGACGCTTTTACGACGACATTACAACGATGTAAAAATTCGATGTAAATATAATTAAATCGAATATCATTTTTGTGTAGTTCGTTGTAAATTTGATGTAAATTTTACATCGAATTTAGATCGAATCCATAATCCATACTAATTTAGGGTATAGGGTTCACAATGATTATAAGGTTGATTATAAGTTCTATAAGATTGGTTTTTCATCGTTTATATTATTTTAACTAAGTTCTACTCATTGTATACAAACATTTGAGTTTTCACAAAAATCAATAACATTATATACTTCATGCATGTTATGAATATACTTATAAGAACAAAGCTTATACATTATTATGCAATAGTAGTTATTGTATTTGGTGTTTACTAAGAGAAGTCTTGGAAGCACAAATATACTTCGTTGATACATTTAAATATTGTGTATTGTAATTTAGGGTATAGGGCATACAATTATTTGATTACGACGATATTACGACGGATTCGTTGTAAATTCGATGTAATTTTTACATCGAATTTACAACGAAATACTAAAAAATATGAAATTTCCCACACGCGGCAAATTTAATTTTTGATTACGACGGATTCGATGTAAATTCGATGTAAAATTACATCGGAATTACATCGAATATCATTTTTTAGTATTTCGATGTAAATTCGATGTAAATAATTCTATACCCTATACCCTAAATTACAATACACAATATTTAAATGTATCAAAGAAGTATATTTGTGCATCCAAGACTTCTCTTAGTAAACAACAAATTCAACAACGACGATTGAATCTAATTTCTTGAAAACTTCCTTATCTTGCATAATAATGTATAAGCTTTGTTCTTATAAGTATATCCATAACAAGGATATACTTATAACGACGATTGAATCTAATTTCTGGAAAACTTCCTTATCTTGCATAATAATGTATAAGCTTTGTTCTTATAAGTATATCCATAACAAGGATGAAGTATATAATGTTATTGATTTTTGTGAAAACTCAAATTTTTGTATACAATGAGTAGAACTTAGTTAAAACAATATAAACGATGAAAAATCAATCTTGTAGAACTTATAATTAACCCTATAATCATTGTAAGCCCTAAACCTTATACCCTAAATTAGTATGGATTACGGATACATCAAATTTACATCGAAATACTATAAAATAATTTTCGATGTAATTCCGATGTAATTTTACATCGAATTTACATCGAATCCGTCGTAATCAACAAATTAAATTTGCCGCGTGAGGGAAAATTCATATTGTTTGAATTTTCGGTTAAAAATTTATGACGGATTTACATCGAATCCGTCATAATTCCGATGTAATTTACCATCGAAATTACGACGACCACCACTCTATATAAATCCTTCAACCTCATTCTCTCACAATCTCTCTCTCTCTCTCTCTCTCAAAGCTCCAACATCTCTATAAAATTTAATGTTTTTTTGTCAATTAAATTAGATAGGATTGGAAATTATATTTTAAGGAACTTCGATATCAAACTAGATAATTAGTATTTCGAATTGTATTTTTATTATTTGTATTTCAAATTTTATTTTCTATTTTGAATTTATTTATAAAACTTATACTTATAATTTTATTAATTATATAACTTATAATTTATAATTTTATTAATTATTAGTTTATAATTATAATTTTATTAATTATATAATTTTATTAATTATTAGTTTATAATTATAATTTTATTAATTATATAATTTATACATAACATCGAAATTACATCGATATAGGATTTACATCTATTTTACATCGAATTCAATTTACATTGAATTTACATCGAATTGAATTTACATCGAATTAAATTTACATCGAATTCATTTCACAATACAAAAATTCTATTATTCGATGTAAAATCGATGTAAAATTACATCGATTTTACATCGAATAATTTACGACGATTCGTATTCGTCCCAGTTTTTACGACGATTCTCGAGTTATGACGATCAGTTTACGATGATTTGGCAATCGTCGCTAATCCGTCCCAAAGCTTGTTTTACATCGATTATGTTTGTTGTAATAGAAGTATTTTCTTGTAGTGTCATATCTAGGATTGCGTCTAGATGCATAGCATATTAGGTAGCTTTGCATGAGCATTAGGAGCAATGATAGATTATCCTTGTAAAGTATCATTTTTAGAGCTTGATTCAATGCCCTCGTTGCTTGTTATTTGATGCTTTTGATCTCGTGTTGAAATCAAGGATGAACCATATCTCGATCTTGCGTTTCATTACTAGGGTCTTAGCTAAAGCAAGTTTTGATTTGATTTCAATCCTACCTAAGTGAAACCATAATTTTGACATTGAAATTATCATGCTTGTGCATTGCATAGTGAATTCAAGGTTACCATATACATACTTGGACTCTCTTATCCTTTCCACCACTCTTTTGCTAGTCCAAGTAGCCGATTCCCATCATTGGAACGGTTTACCATACCTTTAACCTACCCTCCTTTGAAGCCAAAATCTTTAGTGTGCGTATGTGAGGCCTAATTTTTCGAGTAAACTTGGCAAAAAGCGTTGAGTTTAGGGCGACAAGGATAGGTTTGCATGTAGATCTAGCCGAACATCAAATGATAGACTAGGTTAGGCTCGTGTGAAAGGGAAGTTTTGTGTTTGGTGTGAACGAAATGGTGTGACTAATGGGATTGTGGATAAGAAGGAAGTGAGTTCAAGAGAAGGAAATGAAGGTGAAGGAGGAATGCAACATTATAATGTGCTTAGTGCAAGTTATCAAGAATAGCTCTTAGTGATTGTTATACCCTCATAGAAACAAAGGAAAAAGCCAAAAATTGGTTAAGGCATCAATTGGTAAATGATGAGGCAAGGCAAAGAAAAAGAAAGAAAGAAGAGCTAAGGAAACAACAAAAAGAAGCACGAAACTGAGAGATTCAATGAAGAAGAAGAAATTACCCAAGTGATAAAATAGGAAGTGGAAGAAGAAGTTCACGTATGGGACATAAATGCAAAAAAAAAGGCCAAGTGAGAAAAAGGTAGCTTAGGATGAGGACTTCATGGGTAGATATGCTACGATTTGGGCATTTGGTAGATGTAAGTCTATCCTTGTATGCATAGATTTCCTTTTACTCTTAGCATTTTTCTAAAGCTTGCTTATTCATTGAGAGATCCCTTGCATTGGTGAAACCCCGTACATTTGAGATCATCTTAATCTCAAGACCTTTACCCTAGCCAAATGAATTCACTTGCCTTGCATGAGTATGTTTCACTTGAAACGATTAATGAATGTTAAAGATTGGATGACATGAATACTTGTGTAGGTTGAGGCTTGAATTTGATTCGTATAGGGAAGGATATGGCTAGCTCTTTTTGAGTAGACTTGTTTGATCGCATCTTAGAGCTAGTAACTTGAACATTGAGTTGAATTCTTTTTATGATACTTTTGGATTTGAGCTCCCATTTTTAGTCTTCTCCCTTTATTTATTCTTGTTTGCTTGAGGACAAGAAAATGTTCAAGTTTGGGGGAATTGATATACTCATATATTGCATGTTTTAGCATGCATCTCACTTAGAGTTTTGTGTCATTTACATGCATAATCATGGTTTTGTCTTGCATTTAGGTCTCATTTAGAGATTATGACATATTGCATTAGGTCTAGTGAGTTCTTACATGTTTTGGAGTAATTTCTAGGTGATTGGAGGCAATTTGGGCATATTTGGAGAGTTGGACCAAAGTAGAGTGCAAGGTCCATCCGATACACCGACAAGATGTGGCTGGACAGAGGCCCTCCAATTTGAATCAACTTGGATGACCTTCATGAAAGTTGTAGAAGAGTGAGTTAGATGTCCAGAGAAGTTTGAATCAGGCCATTCTGACTAGTGGTTAGAGAGTTCCCACGGTTTGACTGGAGACGTATCCGCCTGATGGAGAAACTAGTGCCTTGTACCGGCCTACCACACCGCGGGCCTTCCATCCGGTCCTATCCATGCAGTCCCAGTACAGGAATCTCAACCGTCCCAAAGACGAATCCTCAACCGGCCAGAAGCCACACGATCCAACACAGCAGCATTCACACAGCCGAAGTGACTCAAAGATCAGGCCAAATAAAGATCTTCCCGTGCCCAGTTTAATCTGAGGTCCTGATGAAAGTCATAGCCAATCGATCTGACTTTCGTTTAGTGGTGGTTTCATGTCATTCAGATCGGCCGTTCAAGAGATATGGCAAATATAGCAAGGACATGTCTGTCTGGCATCCAAACAAGTTCTGCTCCAAATACGACATCTTAAAGATCAACCCAGACGCAGGGTTTACACTCCGATTCAGCTTCTGCGTTCTTCATAGAAGTTGTAGATAATTGAGTTGGATGTCTTCTGGAGGTGGTTTCAGGTGATTCGGATGTCAGGTTCATGAGTTATGGCTGATTCACTTAAGGCGTTCTTGACGAAGACCAAAATTCGGCCGGGTTAATACCCGGTCCGACCCAGCTCAAGAAACACCTTTTAAATATTGTAAAAACCCATTTTTAGATCTATCTTTTTTTTTATTATTATCATTTTTCTCTCTTTTTCTCTCAAGAACAAAAACCTCTCTTTTTAGGGTTTTTGGGATTTTTCCCAATGATCTTTTGATTTATGAAAGTTTGAGTTTAGTTCTTGTGTTCTTTCTCTATTCTTTTATCTTCCTAATCTCTAATCATGATTAACATCACTTCTTTCACAAGATTTGGTGTGTTCTTCATGATTAGTGAGTAGTCTTTTAGGATTTGAGGATTTGGTAGATTTAGGGTGATTAGATGGATGATTAATGATGTCTACGATTAGATTATATGATTTCCCTTCTTGATTAGTGGTTTTAAAGCTAGATATAGCTTGAGAAAGTTGATCTATATCATAAGGTATTTCATACACACAAGGTGTTCGATGAAATGCATTGATGAACTAATCAAGAGATATTCATTTCTAGCCTAAGAGATTAGTTGTCGAGAGTGATTATTTGGAAAGAAGTTAGAACCAATTGCACGGAAAGGAGCAGAAATCGACATCTCCTTGCCCGATGTCGACATCGTCATTGATCTAGGAGAGGTTGACGAGAAGACGGCCGAGAAGGAGAAGGTTTCCATAGGTGCATACAATACGGATGAGCCGCAAGTACCACCTCTTGCACGCGTCTACACTCTGAGGGTCCCCTACCCCACTCGTCTGAGGAAGTCACGTAAGGACCTAGAGGAAGCCAAGTGCAAGGAAATGTTAAGTGATCTTGTGGTGAAGCTTCCCCTTGTTGATGTGATATGCTTGGTTTTTACCGCTTTCTAACGCATGTTTTAATGTTTCTTTCAATTGTTTTATGGAGTCAAAGTCCGTTTTAGAGTATTTTAGTCTTCTATTTAGATATCTCTGGTAAAAAGGCGTTCAAGGATGAAATTGGAGTTACGAGGGCAAAAACGCACGAAACCGTGAAGAAAGAGCCAGCATCGGTCGATACCGGTGGAACAGGTCGATACCGGTGGAACAGGTCGATGCCACCCCTACCTGAGAGGTTGGCATCGACCGATGCTGGTGAAGGTGTCGATGGAACCGGTCGATGCTACCCATACCCGAGAGGTCAGCATCGACCGATACTAAGATGTTATCGACCGATACCAGCCAACGAGAAGAAGAAAGGAAACTTCTGTTTTCCTTATTTTGCCCTGGGAACTTCCTATTTTGACCTAATTCGACCTAGACCTATATATACTCTATTTTTAGCCTCTTTGGAGGCAGCCACCTTTTGTTCTATTCAGACTTTTTGCTATTTAATCATTGTAAGCTTTGGAGAAGAATCTCTGCATCTATTGAGAATAATTCTAAACCTTTTCTCTCTTTATTTATATTATGATTTCTTCATCTCCTTGCTTGTTCTTCGTTATTATGTCTGAATAGTTTCATAGTTAGGTTAGGGCCTTGATAGTTGGATTTTTACTAATCAATTACTCAAATCCCACTCATGTCATTGTGGTATTTAAGATATCGAACCAAGGAGATGAGAGGCTAACACAGTAGGAATCCAAGAAACTATATAAGCTAAGCAAATAAAGTGGTTTAATCTAGCAACCTAATTGAAATTTGAGCAAGCAAATAAGCTAACAAGACTAAACAAGCTTAACCGAGATTAATAACTTAATAAAGGCAAGCTCTTGGATGAGGTTATGGACTTTGGAGAGTTCTATGATTAACCTATGATGTCTAAACAAACAATCAAACATGTCATCCTTAGCCTAGAACACTTAAACTAGACTAATCCACTCTCATGGTCTTAATCATTTTGCTAATCAACTAATCAAGCAGAAATTCCCATTTGTGAAAAGTTATTTAACAAGCATGAAAATCAAGTTCTAATGGCCATAATACTCTTTAGACAACTAACCCCTTAGGCTAAACAAGTAAAATCTCTTATTTAGTTCTTGGGAAATTTCATCGAACACATTGTGTGCATGAAATTCCCTATGATCTATATCAGCTTTCCCAAGCCTAATCTAGCATTATTAACCCTAAATAAGAGAGGAAACATGTAATCTAATCACTAGACATCATAGATCAAACAAGAAAACCCCTAATCAACCTCATCCATGAGCCCTAAAAGAACCTACTAACTAATCATGGAGAAACCCTCAAATCCCATAAGGAAGATGATTGAATCCATGATTAGAGATTAGAAAGATTAAAATGAAAGAAAGATTAGATAGATTAAGAAGAATTGAACTCAAGATTGCATTAAAATCCAAATGTCTCTTCCAAAAATCTAAGAACAAAAATAAAAGAGAGGTTTTTTGCCTTAGAAAAGTTTTGGGAAAAATACTTAGAATGAAATTTGGGTCTTTTGCAATTCATAGGAAGCTGGGCGGACAAACTGGGTATTGACCCGGTTGAAAGTGGGTCGAGGTGAGAAGAGCATCGGTTGGTAAAACCGTGATATCTCCTGGAATACATGTCCGAATGGTTTCAAACAACCTCCTTTGGATAACTAACTCACTGGGCTACAACTTCTATACAGAACGCAGAAGCTGAATCGGAGTGGAAACCCTTCATCTAGGTTGATATTTCAGACGTCGTATTTGGAGCAGAACTCGTTTGGATGCCAGACAGACGTGTCCTTGCTATATTTGCCATATCTCTTAAAGGGTGATCTGAATGACATGAAACCACCACAAAACGAAAGTCAGCTCGATTGTCTATGACTTTCATCAAGACCTCAGATTAAACTGGGCACGAGAAGGACTTCAGTTGGCCTAATCTTTGAGTCACTTCGGCTGAATCTGACTGGAAACCCTTCGTCCGACCCGTTCTTTCGGACACTTGATATCATCGTATTTTGCATCATTCTAGCATCCATTTTGTTTAGGTTTCGAGTCATTTACATGTAGTTCATGATATCTCTTTAGCATTTTAGTCGTTTTAGGAGTCTAGTGTGTCCACATTTGGTCCTAGAGAGTCCTTGCATGTTTTGGATCGTATTTCAGGTGCTAAAGAGGAGATTCGAGACCCGAGGAGAGGAGACGAAAACCGTATCGACGTCACTGGTCGGTACTGGTGCTCGGTATCGAAGGCAGAAGGGTTGCACCGAGGTCACTGCTCGGTGCAACTGATCGGTATAGCTCGACGGAGGAAAACAACCACAATACCGACGTGTAACACCGAGGAGTGACGTCGGTATCAAAGCTTCAGGGGATTGTACCGAGGTCACTGCTCGGTGCAACTGATCGGTGCTGCTGAAGGAAAAAACCCAGGGAAAAAGTCCTTAATACCGAGCAACGATACCGAGGAGTGACCTCGGTATCCACTGAAGATCACCAAACAACAATTCCTCAATACCGACGCCACTGCTCGGTGCTCCTCGTCTGTGCACTAACCTAAGCCCAATACTGAGCAGTGACCTTGGTATTGGCCAAACCAGCACTCTTTATCCATTTAAACCGGGTCGGTACCCGGTTTGTCACGGGTCGACCCGGTTCGTCACTATTCACTATTTAAGCCCAAAAACCTAATTTTGAGGGGCTAAGTCTTTTCTTAAGCAAAACCCCTCTCTAAGAGTGATTTGTAAGAGATTGATCCTTTTGATTTATGCAATTTGAGTATTGTTTTCTTGATTGAATCCATCTATCTTCTACTTTCTAATCATCCAATCATCTTGATCATGAGTTTTAACACTTCTTTTCTTAGATTTGTTAAACCCATGATGATTAGTGAGTAGTCTTTAGGATCTTGGGATAGGGTAGATTAGGGTGATCCAAGAGTTGATTAGTGGTGTTTAGGGTTAGATAATCTTATTTTTCTTCTTGTATAGTGTCCCCAATGCTAGATCTAGCTTGAAAGAGTGGATCCAGATCATACATGAACACCAAGTGTTTGATGAAATGCCTTGATAAACTAGGCATGAGTTTATGCTCCTAACATAAGACATTAGTTGTTTAGGGCATATCTTTGGTTGATCTTGTTATGATATTTAATGCTTGCTAGTTGTTAACCCAAAAATGATGATTTGCTAATGGTTTGAGTAATTAGCATAGTGATTAGTTGCTTGAAAGAGAACTAATCAAGTTTAGAGATCTCACTACAAGAAAACAGCGTTTTTACAACTGTAGAAGTAGTCGCCAATTAGTCACTAAAAGGTGTGTTATGACGACTATGCGACTAACCCATGTAGTCGTTAATATTTAGTCGCTAAATTATGTAGTCGTAAAATTAGTCGCCAAATGGCGACTACATTACGACTACACTGTGTTGCCGTTTAGTAGTCGTATAGTAGTCGCAAATTTTTACGACTAAACGGCGACTATGTTTGCGACTAGGTTACGACTATAGAAAGGTCTAGATGCAGTCGGATAGTTTTAGTCACTAAATAGTCGTACATTTTAGTTACTATTTAACGACAATTTTACGACTAATAAAACGACTAATTGGCGACTAATAGGAACATCAAGTTTCAAAGATGTAAATATTGGGCGACAAATTAGCTACTCTTATGCGACTAATTGGCGACTAATATGGGACTATCTTTGCGACTAGTTAACGACTATGGAATGTGTATAGATGCAGTCGGAAAGTTTTAGTCACGAAGTAGTCGTAAATGTTAGTTACTATTTAGTGACTATACTATGACTTAATGAACGGCTAATTGGCGACTAATTGGAACATCAAGTTTCGAAGATGTATATATTTTGCGACAAATCAGCTGTTCTTCTGCGACTATTTGGCGACTAACAGGCTACTGTTTAGTGACTGAAATTGAAAGCAAATTAAGAATATGGTGTCACATTGGTGTTCGTTTTGTTTCCCAATTGGTAATATGTGTTACAAAAGTAAAGAAATTTGATTCAATCTAACATTTGATTAAAAATATTAACTACAATATTCAACCTCCATAACAAATGCGAAAACGTAAACAAAAATATCAAATTCATGAGTTCACAAGTAGCAAGGTTCAGAAAAGTAAGCACAAAACCTAAGAAGCAGAACCAGAACCAGATGGGGTTGTTCTTGGATTTGGTCGAGGAAGATTGGTTGATGGAAGCAAAGCAGTTGTTGCTGGAGCTGACTGAGAAGCCATGAAGTCTAGAAACGCAGGATCTGTTTGTCGCAGGTACTTCTCCACCAAGGATAAGTGCTCAAGCTTGTCCTTTTGCTCAGCCGCAGCTCGGGAGTGCTCTGCTTCACGGACAGCAATCTCAGCATCACGCCGTTCATTATAAGCTGCCTGCTCTTCTATTCTCTGTTGAGCTTCCTTCAGTTGCTCTTGGAGTGCAACAAACGATGAAGAATCTCCCGGTTGCTTGCACTTTCCATTGAGAAGAGTCTCCTTCAGGCTTCCAACTCCATAAGGAGTTCCTCGTGAATCCAACTCAGTGGACTGTCAAAAGTAAGAGAAAAATCTTAATGACAAAATTGAATACTATATAAATGTGAAGTGTAGTATATATGTTACTTTACCTGAAGAAAGATGCTTGTATATTCATCTGTTGTTAGCGCACGAGGTTGCGAAGCACCGTCCGAAACTTCTGAAGGCTCTGTCACAAGGTCAGACAACTTCTCTTGCACCTTCTGCTCATATGTTTGAACGATTTTCTCGGCCTTCCTATCGACATACGTACCATCTGGCCTTGTATGTGTCCTAATGAAAACATCACCAAGACTAACCGGTCTTCCCAATTCCTCTTCCTGCAATGTTACAAAATAAGCAAGGATAGGAAGTAAACCAGAAACATGAAACCAATCAAACATGAAACCAATCAAACATGAAACCAGAAACATGAAACAGAAACATAATTTAAAGTTGTTGAGGAGAAAGAAAAAGTTAAAGTAACTAACCATTTCTTGTTGGATTTGTTTATACGACTTTGGCCCTGATAAGTGGATGTGAGAACCGAGACCTTTACGGTCAGACAAACGAGCATTGGAATAGGTTTGAATCTTGTGCTTTGCTTCTTCAGTGTCCCAGTAGTCCGTCATTGTTTTCCAGAGAGTGTCGCCGATCCAATTAGGTCGCTCTCGACTAGTCCTCGCGGTGCTAACCATGTCTTTCATCCGGCGTTGACAGATATCCTCGAAATACCCTTGAACTGTCCCTGTTATCAAGGGATCCCAGGTGTGGGTTTTCTACAAAACAAATAGAATAGGATGATGTTAGTGAAAACATCACAAGCAAACCTATATGTGAAGGCTATAGGACCGAAAACTGTACCGCGAACTCGAGGAAGTATCTTTCTTGTCTGTCCCGAGGCACACATGTCCAGCTATAGTAGGGAGCATCAAATTTGTTTGTAAACAGTTTAGTTATTGACCGAACCAGTTTCGATCCCTTGTCGCGAGTAAACCTGCAAACACACATGAAATAAAGAAGGACATAATAGAAACCAGAAGCATGTAATACAGAAACATGAAACCAATCAAACATGAAACATGAAACCAAAAAACATGAAACCAGAAAAATGAAACATAATTAACCTGCAACCCAGATACATGAAGATTGAAGCATGTAAGAGATATCTCTTACATGCCTTGTGATCAATACTACACATTACAGATTTCACAAGACAATTAAGGATAGAATACAATCAAACATGAAACATGAAACTAGAAGCATGTTTCTACAGTTAGACACCAAACTGACCCTAAGATTAACCAACCGCAACAGAAAGACAATGACTGGAAGCTAAGACAATAAGCAAAGGCAACATAAAGAGAAGCTTTGTTACCCCATTAAAACAAACCAAGAAACAAACACTTACAATCCAACACTTAGCTAGAATCTAACACTTATAATCTAACACTTAGGAGAAACAAACCAAGAAACCAACCTTGAGATGCGATAAACTTACTAGATATCAGTTAAGAAACAGCTAGAACAATACAAATAAGAGACCGCTTGGATGTAACACTTAGCAAGAGCCGACTGCAAAAGACAGTAATCTTCCAAAACTGCTAGAACAATAACGATTCAAATCAGCTAGAACAATAATCTAACACTTAACAAGAGACAGTGGTGAACAATACAATCCCATTTACTGAACAAGATGTGATACAATTACCAAGTCAGATTAACTGATCAATACAATCGCATTTTACCAGATGCGATACAATTACCAAGTCGAGTTCGGCGTTGGTGTGGGAGAGAGAACGGTGGTGAACTTATCCCGGTCTGGCACCATAAGCAGAGCATTCAGAGTCCGGAGCGTGTCGTCAAGGAGATCCGGCAACACTGGAACAGTTTCATCATGGCAGCTGTGTCCTTGAGAAGAAGGATGACTCTGACCATGAGAGTCACAAAGTGGTGACCCAGGAGATTCCTCCAGTGGAGCCGAAGCAGTCGCAGGGAGGTCTTGTCCACAGGGTTGAGGAATGGAGTTTTCGAAAATTTGTTGTGGCGGTAGATAGCTCCGGACAGTTGGTGCTGACGTTGTCGATTTATCGTGGACGGGGAGTTGCGGTGGTGCCGGCGTGAAATTGTACTGCTGCGGTAGCTGGTTGGGTGTTCGCGATGAAGATGCTGAGCGATTTGACCCTCCGGCTCTCTGAGAGACGTTGGGAACGACTTTTCTCTTTTTCCCGCGAAGGGACTTCTCGCTAGGCATCGTGTGATCTTCTCTGATGTATGAAGAAGAGGAATCGAAGAAGAGGAGTCGAAGAAGTGGAATCGAATCAGAATCGAAGAAGTTTATAGCAAAAGGGGAAACAAAGGAGAGGAATGGAATAGGAATCAAAGACGAAGGGGACGAACAAAACGCCTGACTTAGGGTTCCGTAGTTAGGTTCACGGGATTTGGGTAAAATTATGTTCTGTTTTTGCGAAATTGGTTTGGGCCTCGACCCTAATTTTTATGGGAATGTGTTTAGTAGTTGTAACTTAGTGGGTAAAATATTTGTTGTCTCAGGCATCCAGACTTTTTACGGACATAAAAAAAAAAATTTAAATTAAAGATAGGAATTGAGATAGGCTTTCAATCGTGGTTTCTTAGATCAATCTGTAGAGATAAAATCTAGCCCGCAATCGTGGGTTCATAGATCAATCTGGAAAAATATGATTTTGTTTTATTTCTGAAATTCTATTGTTCTTTTGTTGTTAGGCCAATTTGTTGTTGTTGGAGAAGAGGATTCACAGCTACGACAACCAGACCAAACAGATGCTTAGAGTGGTCATTCCGGTGGATCTACAATGGAAAAGAATACAAGATCTTAAGGTAAAATTCCGACCGCAATCATTCCTGTTTTAATGTCTACTTTGCTTGAAAACAGACATTATCCGAAAACATAAGTACTTGAAAACAGGAATGACTTGAAAACAGAATTAGTTCAAATAACAACAACATCTGAAATGAATTTTTAGTTCTAGACCAACAAAATATACAAATAACAACAATAACCAAAATATCCGGGAATTCGAGACAATGAACAAGATAAGATGAAGCAGGATTTAAAGGTGTAATGGCTTAAATCCAATCTTGTGTTCATTGCTGTAACTTGAACGTAGAGGATAAGGGTACCTGTAAACATTTAAAGGTTTACAAAATTAGTAAACAACATCAAATCTGAAACTATAATATTCAAACTCAAATCAACATCAAAGTCATACAATTTTGATTCCTATTATCTGAAACTAGAATCTTAAACCTCACTTCTGAAACTATAATGTTCAACCTCACTTCTGAAACTATAATATTCAACATCAAATGTGAAACTATAATCTTCGTTTTCTGTCATAAACATTGATCTTACCCATTCATAAAAGAGTAGAGTTGTGGGATAGTATAATCTTTAGCCTCTATATTTGAAAGCCCTTCTTCTGCTGTTAGCCATGTATGACCTATAGTTGAAAGAGTTTGTGGTTGTTAGTAAGGTCGTTGATATAACAGAAAATAGACAATGATTAACAAGATAAACTGACCGCATAAGTTTTGTACACGGAAACAGCGTAGAACACAGAAAATGTGTCATTCCTTATCACTTGTAAAACTTGAGGATATGAAGTCAGCCAAATCACCATATGCCACACACTCTAACCCATTAAACCTGACATGCATATAGGAATATGAAGTCAGCCAAATCACCATATGCCAAACTTGAGAATTAGATTTCACTTACTCTCTGTCATGGATAGTAAACTCAACACTTGATTTCATCGTTGGAATCTGATAAGAAGATTCATCCGACCATCTTCTTTCCTTCTTTCCAACCCACGTTATTACTCCTATAACGTCTATAACAACAAAAATATGTAACTTTATAAACAATACAACATATTTTTTGAATCTAAATGAAGATACCTATAGGATAGCGTTCTGAGACAGTGCCTCGGGTGATCTCGAGGATGGGAGTGAAAACCAAGAAATTTGAGTAGTTTGGATGATCTTTCAGCAAGGTGAATTCGGTGTCATCCATGAAATAAATTTGATAGGTGTGGCGATTGGTTTTGCCAAGAATATCGGCAAACATCACATTAAAACCCTTGAGTGAGAACCAGTAACGTTCAAAGTGCTTCACCCAAGAAAACTTTCTCAATGTCTGAGAACCAGAGACGTCTGCTTGTATTCTTGTTACCTGATTCACCACAGGAAAACCAAAATAGTTAGTTTTTAGAAGCACTATAAAAGAATAGAAGATAGATGAAGCTACCTCTTCATCACAAAGTAGTAGCCTCATAGATGGTCCAGACAAATCCCATTCTCTGGTCCAAACACGCACGATCTTCACTTTCAGATTCCAAAGAGTTTTTTGTGTGTTGATTTGTGATAGTAAGTGGGAAGCTTGGGTTGCCATTTCTTGAGTTCAGAGTATATTTTTGTTTTTATGCAGGACAATATGTAACTTTTAGGGGTTGCCGAAGAGTTAAGAAGCGGGAGAGTCGAGGAAGGCTGAAAAGGAAGATACAGTTGCATCTGTAAGATTCTCAACTGTCATTTACACTTCCCATTTTTCAAAATGGCAATTATTAACCGCATGAAAACTTTTGAGATATATTTATTGTAACATTACTTGGCAGAAACCGAAGAGTTTCGAAGGGGAAGAGTCGAGGAAGCCTAAAAAGGAGGAAACAGTTGCATCGGTAAGAATAAACTGTCATTTACAAAACCAATTTTTCAACTAAGGCAATGATTCACTTCGATTTTATTAGAAGATTATGTTAATATATATATATATATACCAACATCATATCCTGACAGAAAACCTGCACCAATGTTGCATCAGGTTTACGTCTTGTTCAGTAAAGGAGATAGTCGAGGAAGCCTAATATCATGAGTAACCATCATAGTTACTGGGATGTTTTAGAGATGTTGTAATTGACTGTACCGGTTTGGTTAGTGTCATTGGAACAAAGATCAAAATTTAAATTATGTTGACAATAATTTTAAAAAAACTCATTGGTACAAAGGTTCAACCAAAAATCAATGGTTAATTGGTTCTGTTAAATTAATTTGAAATTATTTGAGTTGTTGATTAGAATGTTATGTTAAATTAATTTGAAAACTTTATTTTTGAGTTCAATAATGTAAACGAGAAATTTATATAATTTTAGTTCTGAAATTTGACATAAATAACATAATTAACATTGTCACATAAGTAATATAGTTAATTAGTAGGGTTCTTCGTCATCTGGTTCTTCATCAGAAGATGACAAATTACACCGAAATTCATCTTCTAGTTCTGCATCTCCGAAATCGTAATCGAGGTTTATTGGGTTTACTCCTTGTACGAAATTATCGAGTTCGAGATCGTCAATTGTAGTCATCAATACAGCATCATCATTTTCGTTTTGCAGAAGAGTCGGTCTATTTTTATCATATTCCCCCTCAATATTTCCCCTCTGATTCACCTTTAGAACATTGAGCCACAACTGCTTCGGTTTCTTTGTGTATGGGTACGGAATATAACAAACTTGCTCCGCTTGCGATGCTGTTTTCAATATAAGTTATACATATGGATATATATATATATATATATATGATATCGACATTAATAAAATGCTATATATATATAAGTACGTACCTAGAATAAATGGTTCGTATTTATTGTATTTTCTCGATGAAAGAACGTCTACACCGCCACCATTTTTCTTCCGAGTGCCTCTATCGATAACAAGGTCATACCAATTACACTTAAAAAGTGTGATTCTCAAATTGACCATCCCGTACTCGAGTTCTATGATATCAGTTAAGGTCCCGTTGAAATCCGCTTCAACAGATGCATCACTGTAATTTACACCTTTAACACATATCCCATAGTTACATGTCTTTCGACCAGCGCCGTGATTTTGCGTATGAAACAAATAGCCTCTTGTAAAATACATTGGCCATGTTTTGGCCTTATTCAAAGGTCCATGTACTATATCTTGAACCCAAGTAGGAAATGGATTCGTGGCGTTCCAGTAAGCAACATGCATATATATAAACAATAGCATCAATATTTATAACTAGAAATGTATGTGTAGTTATGAATATTATTTAGACATACATATTCTTTCACCCATATATGATATTCGTCACCTCTTTTCGCGGAGAGTTCTTTTTCGGATAATCCTGTGTATTTTGCAGAAATATAGTCCTCGAACAAACTATACATGACCAACAAAAAAATGAATTAATATAGTAGAATATATACTAAAACACATGGTGCGAGAGATGCCAACTTATATATACCTCTCAATTGGCTGAAAATAGTCACAATTTCGTAAAACATATGCATGTGCGCATTGATAATCTCTTTCCGAGAGCCATATTTCNACCATAGTGCACTTCCCTCAGTAAACTCTCGGCTATTTCCTCACCATGGTCCGGCCCGCTGATCCTAACGCGGATCGGGGACGTTACAGTATCCCAGGGACATTATATACGGGGACTTCACCTTGATCGAATCTTGTTAACCTGGCCGAATGAGTGAAAAGTAATTCACATTAAAATACATAGCATGTGTATACAATATCAATGGCATTGTGGACATGAAATGATTGACTTTAGCATTTACCTTGATTTCGTTTGTATATTCGCGGCAAAGTAGTGCTCTGAGAAATAAGTAATCTCGTCATTGATATATGATTCAATAATCGATCCTGCCGCATATATTTTGTTCTTTGCTTTCCCTTTCAACTTTTTGAAAAACCTTTCAAAAGGATACATCCATCTATATTGGACAGGGCCTCCTAATTCAGCTTCGTAGGGGAGATGAACATGCAGGTGCTCCATCACATCGAAAAATGAAGGTGGAAAGATCTTTTCCAAATTGCATAGGATCAAAACTATGTTATGTTTTAGAATTTGAACGCGAGTGTTATGCAAAGTTCTCGAACATAAGTCCCGGAAAAATGCTCCAACCCCTACAATATACGTGAAAATTACGGAGCGGTTACTATATAAATTACTATAATCATATTTATTTAAAGAAATAGTCGTAATTAAATAATTAGTACCTGATAACACAAGGTGGACATTCCGGTCTAGGAGGTCTGCAAAGATAAATGGAAGTAACCGCTCCATAAAAACATGGCAGTCATGACTCTTCATGCCTGACAACTTTTGGGTGTTCATATCAACACAAGTCGCTAAGTCTGAGGAATAACCATCTGGAAATTTAACTGCATGTTTCACACATTCTAGTAAACTTTTTCTGGCTTCTTCTGTCAATGTGAAGGCTGGAAAAGGAGCTTTACCCTCACTATCAATATGTAAGTGTGGCCGATAACAAAATTGTTCAATATCCAATCTTGACATGATGTTGTCTTTCGATTTACCCTTCACACTCATAACAAGATTGAGGTCCCTCCAGTACGGTAGCTCCCAGAATATGCTTTCCTTGTGCCATTTATGTTGCTTCCCATAGCCCGTTTCCACCGACGTCATTTGTTTTTGATGGATTTACACCAGCCAGTCGCTCGCAATAAACTTGCTCACCGGTCAAAGACTGAGGTGGATACTCTCTCGACGCGTATTTTCCCTTAAGGAAGTCTTTTTTATTCCTCCTCATTGGATGACCATGAGGAAGAAGTCTTCGGTGACAATCAAACCAACACGTCTTCCTTCCCTTAGGTAGATAAAAAGACTTTGTATCTTCCATGCAAATTGGACAAGACAATTTACCATGGGTTGTCCATCCGGATAACATGCTATACGCCGGAAAGTCGCTTATCGTCCACATTAGCACTGCTTTTAGATTGAAATTTTGATTCAAGGACACATCGTATGCATCGACCCCATTAGACCACAACTCTTTTAACTCCTCAATAAGAGGTCGGAGGAAGATATCGAGACTAGCTCGCGGATGATTTGGCCCATAATTCAGAATTATAAGAAATAAATACTCTGTATTCATGCACATACTAGGGGGTAAATTATATGGAGACAAGATCACGGGCCACATCGAATGATTACGAGACATGCCAAATGTATTGAACCCATCGGTACATAATCCAAGATAAACGTTACGGGGTTCTCCGGCAAACTGGGGATTTTGATCTTGAAAATATCTCCACTCTGCTGCATAAGAAGGATGACACATTTCTCCCTCCTTTGATTGGTGCTCGGCATGCCATCTCATTGCCGATGCAGTCTTCTCGCTCTGATACATTCTCTTCAATCTGTCAGTAATAGGTAGATACCACATACGACTGTATGGTACTTTGGTTCTACGTCGGTCGTTCTTAGGCTTCCATCTTTGTGCACAACAAAACAAATATTTATCTTCATTCTCATCATCTTTCCAAAAGATCATACAATTGTTAATACAAACATCAATTATATGATATGGGAGGCCTAAATTGCGCATCAATTTTTCTGTCTCGTAATATGATTCGGTTGACTTGTTTCCTTCTGGTAAATAGTCTGTCAAGATTTCGCAAACCGAATCGACTAACTTTTCACTCATATTATATTATGCCTTATTTTGCATGACTCGAGCAGCTAAAGATAACTGCGAGTGACCTTCACGACAACCATCGTATAATGGATTCTTTGCACCTTCTAACAAGTTGTAAACACTACAGGAAATTGAAGTATTGATAGCACTAAAACATAGCGTTTTTACAAACTCTGCAATAAATGTTATAGACACTACTCTTTCATAGCGTTTGTAAATTGCTAGTGCTATGAAAGAGTGGTCGCGTATAAGAGTGTTACAACTTCTTAATTTTTTGCTCATGTCCTCTTCTTTAATTGCATGTGTCATTCGATTAGTGCTATGTTAGGTGGAAGCGGGATAACTAATTTTTTTGCCCGCCTATTTTTTGGTTTGGCTCGATAAATTTATACTGAAAACTATAGATAAAACACTTAGTCATTTTTTGTGTTTCTTAACAAAAAAAACACCTAGCCTCTGTCTGCTTCACACGAGCTTCAATCTCCGAAACAATAAAGCTTCAATCTCCGATTCGAACAGATCGAATCTTCGATCTCTCTCTCTCTGTTCTCTTGACCTCCTCTATTGTTTTTGTTTGATCCTCTTGCTTTTCTCTCTCCGACGAGTCACGCGAGCTTCAATCCCAGCTCAAGCTTCTCTCTCGCGTAAGCTCTCGGTCTCTTAGGTAATCTCTTTTTGTTTTGCTGTTTGGTCACACTTTTCAGTTTTCATGAGGCTCTGATATTCGATTAGCTTGATTAGTAAGTTTTTTTTCATGTCCCTTGCATAGATTCTCTTGCCCAGTTTCTGGGTTTGTCCTGGAATTTCGATTCTCTTCACAAAATTTGTTTTTTTGTGTGATTTTTATTGTTTTTCAACAAGGGTAAGTCTAATTTTTCTTCCTATGATTTTCGTTTTCTCGTTAGATCCAAACCGAATCAGAATATGTATGCTTGTTTGTTTAGATCTGTCATTGTTCCTTTTATTTGGGTAAATGAGTGTTATTTTGTCTTTTTATTTTATATAGGAGAAGGAGTTGATCTCTTTGAAACGTGAGGCCAAGCTGAAAGGAGGTTTCTACGTTGACACTGAAGCTAAACTGTTGTTCATCATCCGTATCCGTGGGTATGTATGATCTTTGTGTGACGTTTTGCATTTCCAAGAGATGATATGTTGTTTTTCTTATCTTTTGTTCCTTGAATCCGCAGTATTAATGCCATTGACCCAAAGACAAAGACGATCTTGTAGCTGTTGCGTTTGAGACAGGTTTGTCTACAGTTTTCTTCTTTAGTCTATGAGTCTTTGGATTGATTCTCACTTATTGGGTTAGGTGTTGGACCTCATAGTTAAGTTAGATAAGCACTGAAAGATGTTTGTCTTGTTATTAGGTTCTCTACTGCTTACATTTGGATCATACTTGTGATATTGTGAAGCTGAAACTATGGATGATGAAAAGGTGAGATCATGACTGAACGTATAAATTGTTTTAAGGCCTATTGTTGTTTCTTAGGAGTCTGAACTTTAGATGTAAATATTAGTGGTGATAATGTATTGATGATGTTTGCATATTCTGAAGTCTGAACTATATATGTAAAGATTAGTGGTGATAAATGAATGAAATGCAGGAACTTACAATGTTTTTGTTTCTTTTCCACTTACAATGTTTAATTTCGTTTTGGTATCTCTTTTCCTTAAACGTAGAAAGAAACTGAAACATCAGACCTCCTGGTTTTAGCAGTGACGAGATCAAGACGTTTCAAAAACCAGTCTTCTGGTTTTAGCAGTGACGAGATCAAGACATTTCGAAAACATGAAAGCCATCACGGTTGGGCTCAAAGCTTTAAAACTACTTGGCGTAGAGGGAATTGAGTTACCAATCTTCTGGGGAGTTGTTGAGAAAGAAGCTGCTAAATATGATTATATGAATGGTCAGGCTACTTAGCAGTCACAGAGATTGTGAAGAAGATGGGAGGACTCCTATGGAGGTTTACAGAGGTTTCTGCGAGAGCTTCAAGTCTGCTTTCTCAGATTACATGGGCAACACAATCACGGTAATCATATCAGTCTTTGTTTTGCATTTACATTCTCAATTTGTTTACTCTGGTTTTGGTTCCTGATTTTTGCTCATTGTTTTGCAGGGACATTGTTTTGGTTACGATTAACACATGCTTTCCAGTGTTACGACATTATGTAATTACTCTTGATTTAGAAGGGAGTTGACTTCTTACAAAGACTTATCAAAATGTAATCTACCAAAAACAAGTTTCTTATTAAGGACAAATATTTTTTTTTTTATCGTTGCAGTCAACGGTTTTGAAATGCGAGATTGAGGAGATAGAGCTTCCCACTCTTAAAGTCGATGTTATTATATCTGAATGGATGGGTTAATTTTGTTGTTTGAAAATATACTAAACATTGTCTTCTATGCTCTTTATTAATACAAGAGTGTGGAGAATTTTTTTATTTTTAACTAAAATGAAAATAAAACAAATGATAGTTTCAAACTAAGAACATAAAATAGAGAAGAAAAACTATTACAAAATAAAAAAGGAAAGGTTAGTGAATCTTTGATTTAGAGTTTAGGGTATAGAGTTTGGGGTTTAGGGTATAATAGTATAGGGTATAGGGTTTGAAATATTTTTCTAGTTTTATTAACAATAGAAATATAATAATTTTTATGGATTAATGAGTTTGATTTAGGGTATAGGGATTCACACTTGTAAGATATTTTTTTCTATTTCTAAATAAAAAATACAATAATTTTTAAAAAAATACAAGGTATAAGATTTGAAATATATTAGTTTTTTTAAAAAATAAATAAAAGAAGAATTAAGTCTTGAATATTTGATTTAGGGCTTAGGGCATTGGAGTATAGACTTTATTGTGTGAAATATAGTTTCATACAATAGAATATACAATAAATTTGTATCTCCTAAAATAATATATATATAAAATATTTTTTTAAGATAAAACAAAGAAAGAATTAAGTGTTGAATATTTGTTATAGGGTTTAGGGTATTGGTGTTTAGGGTTTAGGTTACGTTGATTTAGGGTTTATGTTATATTGATTTATGGTTTGGGTTATGTTGTCAATTAACAAATGATTGCAAAAATGATTACAAACATATATACAAAAACCCTACAAACTAATGATAAGTTACTAAGTCTTTGAAAGTAAATGTTACTGTCACACAACATTTGTTATATAGTTTTTTTGTTTTTAGTTTTTTTGTAAACTCCAAAATTACATATCATTATGAAAGTAAATAATTTATCATAACCTCATTGATATAAAATATTTTCTAAATTAAATGTAAATAAAACATATTAAGAATCTTTTATTTAGGGTATGAAAATCTATCATAATAAAGAAAGAAAATAAAACAAATATTTTTTCATAAAATAAATAGAAAATCTATCATTATAATTCCCTTAAAAATTTTAAAATACAAAAATTTAAGTTAGTTTAAAATAAATTACTCATAAACTACAAAATATAAAACATTAATCAATAAAAACTAAATAAAATTGGGCCAGTAGAGAGTGAACACTCAGATCGATGACGTGGCACAATCTCACTCCTTCATTCCTTACTCAGCTTTTCTTTCTCTACCATTGATTACTCTTCATCGTTTTATTTTCCAGTGAAAAAAGGATTACCTCTAAAAAAAAAAAAGATTACTCCTCGTCTCCTCCTTGTCTCTCCGAACGACGAAGACGGCCAAGCAAAGTTTCGCTCGTCGCCGCTCCGATTTTTATTCTCACTCACATTGCATGATTGCTCTCTCTCTCTCTCACTCTCTCTCTCTATGGTATGATTCTTCTTCTTGTTCGATCTAGGGTTTATTCTGTCTCAGATCTCATGTCTTTTTCCGCCATGGTGTCTTCTTCGCTCACCGGTTCGAAATTTAGCTAACTTGTGTTTGCTGATACAACTATTTTTATGAATTTCACAGAGGGGCATGTAGAATTCTAGTTATTGTTGGATTAATATTGGGAGATTAATAGGGATTTCTCAATGAGATAGTGGATGCGTATGAGAGAGGAGACAAGTTCTATCTCTACACTGGAAGAGGAACAAGTTCTTAATTGCTTGGTTTGAGCCCCCAATATATGCTTGAGTGTACCTATGGTTCTGAGTTACGTTTCTCAGATGCGACTGTTTATTGGAACATCGTAGTAAACTATAAAGATTTCACATTAGCCTACTCTTGATTGTCGAAGGTGATTAATATACACCTAATATGATATTAGTTAATAAGTAGTTTTATCTTCTTTATCGAGTCATCAGGCTGCCTTTTATATGTTGCATATATGCTAACTGCTCAGCATTTTAGGTGCTTTCAGGCCAGCTTGACATTGAACATAACAACGGACTTGCAGTCACTATTTACTTGGAACACAAAGCAGGTGTAGCATCTGAAAATACACCTATGCTATTACCTCATGTCTTCCCAATTTCACATTGTCTTGTTGGATACTTCTTTTTGTATGGTCGGATGAACATAAAACCAACACTAACGAAAACATCTGCAGGTATTCACTTTTGTGGCAGCAGAGTATGAAACCTCAAAGAATTTCCTGAATCAGGTATACATATACATTGCTTCAAAAGCTTTTTAGCCTACTGCTCTCGTTGGGGATAGAACAAGTTTAGAGTTATGTGATTTTAGTGTTGCTTAATTTCTTGAAGGACTTTGAGGCACAACTACAAGTCAAAATCACTTGCTAAGGCTGGGAAAAACGGTGATAGTTTCTTGCAGCATGAAGCTGATTTGTTGATGATATCGAAGAAGAAGTTTCAAAGATTGGAGGTCCAAGAGTGAGGGGAATATTCACAACTTATCTATTAATCATGTACTTTTACTTTGTAATATAGGTTTTTTTGTATCATGGTTTCATATAAATATAATAAAATATGTCATTTTTATTTTTAATTATCAAATTATCCAAAAATCAAAAACAAATCCTAGTAAATCGTAATTTAAATACAATTTATTGGAATAATTAAACGAATCAATTACAGATTTCGAATGCTATAGTAAAATTTTAAAAATATTGCAGTACAAAGAAACGAAAACAAATGCTATTATAATTATAAAATAGCAACAAACTAATGCTATGAATAAAACATGTATAACGAAAATAAAATGCTATTATAGATTATTTTATTGCAAAAACAAAAGTGCTATAAGAAGTAGACACTATAATTGCTTTTCAAAAAAACGCTATAAAAAGTGACATACTTTTTATAACGGGAGCATATACAGCGTTTCTAAAAGCGCTATAGATTTCAACGATAGCGGATATCAGGCGCTACGGATATCCACTTTTCTTGTAGTGAAAATTTCTTTGAATGGTTACGTACCGGTTCTTCTACATTCTGATCACTACCATCCTGATGATAGTTATCAAAACTCACGTTATGACGAAATGCAGCAACATATCTATCTTCTACTACAACTCCCACATTTTCACTCCCACTTATATATGGCGTATCAACATAACTCGATCCTAAATCCATATTGATTTCTTCTCCATGCTTATACCAGACATAATAATCTGGCATAAATCCTCTGCTATAAAGATGATTCCAAATTCTTGTCCCCAGGATAAATTTCTCGTTCTTGCAAACACTACAAGGGCAGAAAAACTTACCGCCATTACTCTGTGATAGAGGCCGGCTATTTGCAAATGTCATGAATCCATCCACCCCCGTTCTGAACTCTTCCGAGAAATTTCCCGTCTCTTCATCGAACCTCTTATACATCCACTCCCGGAAATTATTATAATTAAAATTTCTCGACATTATATAACTGAAAAATAGAATGAAGAGAAGATATATGTTTGAATTTGTGTTGAAGATCGAATGAGGAGGAGAAATGGGATTAATTGAGCTTATATAGACATTTTTGCCAACTAAATAGCTACTACACGGCGTCTGAAAGGCGACTACATTTTGTAGTCGCATAAAATCGTTACACCACGAATAACACGTGTTTTTCACGTGTTTTTCACCGGTCTTTACGACAAATTACCGACTGCTATGCGACCCTCCCAAATAGTCGTATATTGATCGCCAAATGGCGACTATTATGCGACTCCTGTTACCCGTCGTCAAATTAGTCGTAATTTTGTCGTAAATCAGCGACCCGCCGAAATAGTCGCATATTGGTCGCTAAATTAGCAACTATTAGGCGACTATTATTTACCGTCTGAAATGTAGTCGTCATTTAGCGACTACTATAGCGACAATATGGTTTGGTCGTAAAATAGCGACTCAGTTACGACCAAATCGCATTAGACGCTAAATTGTCAGGCAATAGTGGCTACTTAGTCGCAAGGTTTGGCGACTACTTGTTGAGTCGCCAGTTGTAGTCGTAAAAACGCTGTTTTCTTGTAGTGTCTTTTACCTAGGAATTAGCTTCTAGAGTGAATGAACATCTCTAATTGGATTTGGATCACCTTATATCAATAACATTATCTCTTGCTCCGCTTTTGTTATTTGAATTTCATCTCGTCTAGTTATTGCATAGTTTAATTGCCTTAATTAGTTACTTAATCAAAGCACTCTTGTTTAGTTTAACTTACAATTGCTCCTTGCATTCTTAGTGATTATGATAAATCCCTTTATGGATTGATAACCTTCATACTACACGTATTGGAGTTATTGATACCTCCTAGAGAATAAAAAGTCTTGTATCAATTGGGCGCTGTTGCCATATTGGGATTTGTTTTAACATTGAGGTTTAGGCTCTTTGTGAGATTAAGCTTTATTTGCTACAAAGTTACTAATCTTGTTTGCTTTCCATTGCTCTCTCTAAACCTATAGGTGCATGCATACACGATCCCAAGGCAACGACAATCTAGTTGGACCAAGGGACGACATACATCGATCATACCGAGGGTTTCGAACAAAGGAAGCACGTGTGAGACACAAGAAGTTGAGAACAACATGGATCCCAATGACAATGTTCAACTTGCGGACATTCTTGACAATGTAGACATCCTTCCACATCCTCAACAAGGTGGTAATGAAAACCACCCCGCACAAGGTGGTAATGGAAACCAACACGCACAAGGAGACCACGCCCACAATGCCCCACATCCACCCGCCCGGCCAATGAGAGTCCCCAACCATCCACCAAGAGCTAGATACGTTGTTGGAGAGGGTGATGCCGCTAATGCTCACCAAAACCGCCAAGGCATTCAAGCTCCACCGGTAGAGAACACCAATTTCGAAATGAAGCCGGGAGTTATCAACATGGTTCAAGCCAACAAATTCCACGGCTTGTCCATGGAGGACCCTTTAGATCACATTGACCAATTTGACCGGATATGTGGTCTCACGAAGATCAATGGGGTCTCGGAAGATGGATTCAAGCTTCGTCTCTTCCCGTTCTCTTTGGGCGACAAGGCTCACCAATGGGAAAAGACATTGCCACAAGGATCTATAACCTCGTGGGATGATTGCAAACGAGCGTTTCTCGCCAAATTCTTTTCACCGGCTAGAACCGCCAAGCTTCGCAACAAGATCTCAAGTTTCACACAACGGTCCAATGAGTCTTTCAACGAGGCTTGGGAGAGATTTAGAAGCTACACGTCTCAATGCCCACATCACGACTTTAGCAACGCCTCTCTCCTAAGCACGCTCTACTGAGGTGCTTTGCCTAAGATCCGTATGCTACTTGACATGGCATCTAACGGGAACTTCTTGGCTAAGGACGTTGAGGAAGCAATGGAACTTGTCGAGAATTTGGCCCAAAGTGACGGTACATAAGGCGACGACTATGACCGCGCCACAAGGACCACTAGTGACTTTGATGAGAACAAACGGGCCAAAGACATGAAAGCTCTTAACGACAAGTTGGACAAGCAAGCCAATTTGATTGACAAACTACTAGTGTCTTCCCAACAGACGGTCAACTTTGTGGATGCTTATGATGAGAACCAAGGTTATTATCAAGAGGAGAACGTAGACATGAACACTCAAGAGGAGGTTAACTACGTGGGGAATCAAGGGAACTTCCAAAACCAAGCGAACTGCCAAAAACAAGGGTTTAATCAAAACTATAGGAACCACCCCAACTTCTCTTACCGGAACGCAAATGTGGAGAACCCACAAAATCAAGTCTATCCTCCACAACCTACTCAACCTCAAGGAGCCCCACAAAAACAATTCCATCCTCAAGGCCAAGCGTCTAATACCAATCAACAAGCCTTTGTTCCTAGGAACCAATTCCAAGGGAACCAAAGCGGTTTTCAACACAAAGCTCCACCCGGTTTCCAAGCAACTACGTCTAAACCGCAAGAGCTTGATTTGAGCTCCATATTCCAACAACTACTCAAGGGACAAGCGGAGATCCATACGAAGGTAGATTGCCCTTACAATGACCTCAACACAAAGATTGAGGCTTTGAACTCCAAGGTAAAACACATGGAGAACAAAGGTGTTCCTTCTTCTTCACGACCACAAGCTCAACTACCGGGCAAATCCGAAGCTAATCCTAAGGAGTATGTCAATGCCATAACCTTGCGAAGTGGCATGGTCTTGCCTATAAGAGAAGCTCCTTCTCCTCTCAATGAGGACATTGAGAAACAAAGTGGGGGGGGGGGTGGAACTTCAAGAAGATGAGGTAGTAAGGGAGCACGATAAGGTTGAAGAAGTTGAGAAGATCAAGCCTAGAGTTGTTGTTGCTCAAGAGAAGCCAAAGAAGAATGTGTTCGTCCCTAAGCCATACGTTCCTAAGCTACCTTTTCCCAATCGTTTCAAGAAGCAACTCATGGACAAGTACAAAGCTATTTTTGATAGGCAAATGGAAAAGGTGGAACTCACAATGCCTTTGGTGGATGCTTTCTTACTTGTCCCTCAATATGCCAAATTTTAGAAAGATGTCGTGAATGAGAGAGCTAAGGAAATGGAATCTATGGTCATTCTAACTCATGAGTGTAGTGCCATCATACAAAAGAAGATGGTACCCAAGAAGCTAGGAGATCCGGGATCATTTACACTACCTTGTGCTCTTGGTCCTCTAGCTTTCAATCATTGTTTGTGTGATCTTGGAGCAAGTGTAAGCCTCATGCCGTTTTCGGTAGCTAATAGATTAGGCTTCTGATATGCTCAAATTAATACCCTATTAGATACTAAAACAGTTGTCGTAGTATAGCTAGGGGTCGAACACAAGGACTCACAGAAACACACAATAGATTATATAGGTGAGAATCACGCTAAGCAATCAATGTTATTGAAAACATAATGCAAACTAAACGGTTGTGAAATCAATTGGATAAAGGCTAGGTTCAGGGGATTTCTCAGGGAATCACTGAATGCAGATGAACTAATTAACAGGAATCGTATTTAGCGCGGTGTTCTTGAACTCAAATCACTATGGTATAATTAACCAACTCTCGTTGCGAGAATTATCTAAGTCTAATTCCTAGGAATTCCAAAGTCTAAATCTAAAGTCTAAACCAGCTTTTATTTTCAAGTTTGATTTGTTCACAAAACATCTAAACCAAATCTCTTTGCGAATAGTGTTTTGCTCACCCTAGGTTCTGTCAGGTAATTAATCGCACTCTCGCGCCTAACCAATTATCATAAGATCTAAGTTCTAGGTGATCAATCTAGAATTAGCTTTGCAAACAACCTATGGTGAAGAACTAATTCGGATATGAATCCTAATAATAAATCATCCTAACATTCAGAGAAAACCCTATTGAGAACCCTGAACCTAACAAGGGATCTACTCAGACATGGAGAATGAAACAATCAACATAACTGAATAAATCATCAAATAGAATAAATAAGAGTAGAGTAAAACAGTTGTTCGAAATATTCTCTCGGACGAACAAAGTTTCAGACTTGTCTCCCCTCAAAAGCTCTCTCTCAAAACCAAAGTAAAAATAAGCATAGCCATGAAAGTGGCTGTAAAACCTAATTAAGTAGTCTAAACACGAATTGGGGTCTTCTTGTAAATATCAAAGTCTTTATGGGCAAGTTCTGCAATTCTCCAAAACTTCATTAAGTCGCGACTTGTAATCTGCTCCGATGGGTGTCGATCAATACCAGGGGGTATCGATCGATACTTGACGCTTTGATCGGGCACTTAGTCACCAGACTTCAGTTTCGCTCCATAATGCTCCATAAAACTCCAATATTTCCAAGAATACTCCAAATGTGCTAAAACCTATAAAAGACTCTAAAAGACTCTATAATAGAATAAAGAATCGATAAACGGACTTATATCATGGATTAAACGAGGTAAAAACCATGATATATCAACTCCCCCAGACTTAGCCTTTGCTTGCCCTCAAGCAAATAGAACACTAAACAGAGAAAGGGGTTTGAAAACGTAGAGACTCACCTGTTCTTGAAACGTTGCAGTGACCCTTTTCCCAAGCACCCAAATATCACCTAACCGGCTTTTGATCTAACCACCATGTACTTCTCCGTAGACATTCGCATTTCCCCAGACTACACACATTATTTCGCAACATTGTTCAATCAAGCCATCCTCGCCAGTTTCATCGCTGTGAATCAATATCAAGATCCTTCTAGATTCTTTCCCATACAATATCAAGACAAGGAACCACCCTTTTTCACACTCTTCTGGTTTTATTTCTCTCCCCCAGACTTATTTCTTATTTTGTTCTCTTCTTATTATTTTTTAGCTCTGCATATACAAATCAAGGTAAGAGACGCAAGTATTGATGGTGTTTGCCACCTAATCCCCGGTTCTTCCCTTAAAATGTATCAAAGGATGTAGGCGAATAATGGCATCATAGGAAAATCCTAGCCTCGCTTCCAAACCTTTGTGTGATCATTCCCTCTTGAGTAAAATAATTGATATGCTCAATTTAATACCCTAAATAGTACTAAAGCAGTTGCTGCAGTAAATCAGGGGTCGAACACAAGAACTCAGTTATCACACAATAGATTATATAGATCCGAAACAAGCTAAATCAAAAGATGTAATTGAAAATAAGATTGCAAGTAAAAGTGTTGTAAATTCAGTTGGAGGCAGATAGGTTCAGGGTATTTCTCAGGAAATCAATTAATGCAGCTAAATTAACTAACATGATTCAGTTTAAGCACGGTTCTAGAACTCAAATCACTAAAATATAGTTAACCAACTCTCGTTGCGAAAACTATCTAAATCTAAATCCTAGGAATTCCAAATCTCTTTGCGAATCCTAAAGTCTAAATATGCTTTAAAGTTCAGGTTTGATATGTTCACAAATCAATTAAACCAAATCTCTTTGCGAATAATCAATTTGCTCACCTAAGGTTCTATCAGGTAATTAATCGCACTCTCGTGCCTAATCAATTATCCTAAGATCTAAGTTCTAGGTGATCAATCCAGAATTAGCTTTGAGAACAACCTAAGGTGAAGAACTAATTCAGATAATGAATCCTAACAGGAAATCAACCTAGCATTCAAAGAAATCCCTATGAGAAAACCCTAAACCTAACATGTGATCTACTCAGACATGGCAATTGAATCAATAGATAATAAGAAAGAATAACAAGATGTTTGAGATCTGAATCTCGGACGAAGGGAAACTCAGGCTTGTCTCTCTCACCAAGTTCTCTCTTAAACCAAAACAAAATAAAGCATAGCCTAAACAGATGGCTGAAAACCTAATTATATAGCTAAAACACGAATTGGGGTCTTCTTGCAAATATCAAAGTCTTCTGGACACTTTTGCAATTCTTCAAGTCTTGGAAAAACTCGCGGGTTGTTGATATATCATGGTTTTTACCCTATTTAGACCATGATATAAGTCCTTTTTATAGAGTCTTTATACTATTTTGGAGTCTTTTAGAGTCTTTTACAAGTCTTAGCACATTTGGAGCATTATTGGATTTATTGGAGTTTATTGGAGCACTTTGGAGCAGAAGCTGAAGTTGTGTCGCTGAGTACCTGATTTCATGGCCAGTATCGATCGATACCCCCTGATATCGATCGATACCCAGCGCAGCAGACACAACCCGCGAGTCTTTCCAAGACTTGAAGAATTACAAAAGTGCCCAGAAGACTTTAATATTTGCAAGAAGGCCCAAAACGTGATTTAGGTTATAAATAGGAGTTTTCAGCCATCTGTTTAGGCTATGCTTTATTTTGTTTGAGTTTAAGAGAGATTTTGGTGAGAGATACAAGTCTGATTTCCCTTCGTCCGAGATCAGATCTCAAACCTTTGTTCCTCTTTCTGATTTTATATAGAGTATTTATTCAAACATGTTTATTAATTTAATCTCCATGTCTGAGTAGATCTCTTGTTAGGTTTGGGGATTCTCATTAGGGATTTCTTTGAATGCTAGGTTGATTAGTTATTTAGGGTTCATAATCTGAATTAGTTCTTCACCTTAGGTTGTTCTCAAAGCTAATTCTAGATTGATCACCTAGAACTTAGATCTTAGGATAATTGATTAGGCACGA